>OU618547.1:24075951-24078451 GCA_914829495.1 Eilema sororculum
GTTAGGTTAGGTTAGGTTAGGTTAGGTTAGGTTAGGTTAGGTTAGGTTAGGTTAGGTTAGGTTAGGTTAGGTTAGGTTAGGTTAGGTTAGGTTAGGTTAGGTTAGGTTAGGTTAGGTTAGGTTAGGTTAGGTTAGGTTAGGTTAGGTTAGGTTAGGTTAGGTTAGGTTAGGTTAGGTTAGGTTAGGTTAGGTTAGGTTAGGTTAGGTTAGGTTAGGTTAGGTTAGGTTAGGTTAGGTTAGGTTAGGTTAGGTTAGGTTAGGTTAGGTTAGGTTAGGTTAGGTTAGGTTAGGTTAGGTTAGGTTAGGTTAGGTTAGGTTAGGTTAGGTTAGGTTAGGTTAGGTTAGGTTAGGTTAGGTTAGGTTAGGTTAGGTTAGGTTAGGTTAGGTTAGGTTAGGTTAGGTTAGGTTAGGTTAGGTTAGGTTAGGTTAGGTTAGGTTAGGTTAGGTTAGGTTAGGTTAGGTTAGGTTAGGTTAGGTTAGGTTAGGTTAGGTTAGGTTAGGTTAGGTTAGGTTAGGTTAGGTTAGGTTAGGTTAGGTTAGGTTAGGTTAGGTTAGGTTAGGTTAGGTTAGGTTAGGTTAGGTTAGGTTAGGTTAGGTTAGGTTAGGTTAGGTTAGGTTAGGTTAGGTTAGGTTAGGTTAGGTTAGGTTAGGTTAGGTTAGGTTAGGTTAGGTTAGGTTAGGTTAGGTTAGGTTAGGTTAGGTTAGGTTAGGTTAGGTTAGGTTAGGTTAGGTTAGGTTAGGTTAGGTTAGGTTAGGTTAGGTTAGGTTAGGTTAGGTTAGGTTAGGTTAGGTTAGGTTAGGTTAGGTTAGGTTAGGTTAGGTTAGGTTAGGTTAGGTTAGGTTAGGTTAGGTTAGGTTAGGTTAGGTTAGGTTAGGTTAGGTTAGGTTAGGTTAGGTTAGGTTAGGTTAGGTTAGGTTAGGTTAGGTTAGGTTAGGTTAGGTTAGGTTAGGTTAGGTTAGGTTAGGTTAGGTTAGGTTAGGTTAGGTTAGGTTAGGTTAGGTTAGGTTAGGTTAGGTTAGGTTAGGTTAGGTTAGGTTAGGTTAGGTTAGGTTAGGTTAGGTTAGGTTAGGTTAGGTTAGGTTAGGTTAGGTTAGGTTAGGTTAGGTTAGGTTAGGTTAGGTTAGGTTAGGTTAGGTTAGGTTAGGTTAGGTTAGGTTAGGTTAGGTTAGGTTAGGTTAGGTTAGGTTAGGTTAGGTTAGGTTAGGTTAGGTTAGGTTAGGTTAGGTTAGGTTAGGTTAGGTTAGGTTAGGTTAGGTTAGGTTAGGTTAGGTTAGGCTAGGTTAGGTTAGGTTAGGTTAGGTTAGGTTAGGTTAGGTTAGGTTAGGTTAGGTTAGGTTAGGTTAGGTTAGGTTAGGTTAGGTTAGGTTAGGTTAGGTTAGGTTAGGTTAGGTTAGGTTAGGTTAGGTTAGGTTAGGTTAGGTTAGGTTAGGTTAGGTTAGGTTAGGTTAGGTTAGGTTAGGTTAGGTTAGGTTAGGTTAGGTTAGGTTAGGTTAGGTTAGGTTAGGTTAGGTTAGGTTAGGTTAGGTTAGGTTAGGTTAGGTTAGGTTAGGTTAGGTTAGGTTAGGTTAGGTTAGGTTAGGTTAGGTTAGGTTAGGTTAGGTTAGGTTAGGTTAGGTTAGGTTAGGTTAGGTTAGGTTAGGTTAGGTTAGGTTAGGTTAGGTTAGGTTAGGTTAGGTTAGGTTAGGTTAGGTTAGGTTAGGTTAGGTTAGGTTAGGTTAGGTTAGGTTAGGTTAGGTTAGGTTAGGTTAGGTTAGGTTAGGTTAGGTTAGGTTAGGTTAGGTTAGGTTAGGTTAGGTTAGGTTAGGTTAGGTTAGGTTAGGTTAGGTTAGGTTAGGTTAGGTTAGGTTAGGTTAGGTTAGGTTAGGTTAGGTTAGGTTAGGTTAGGTTAGGTTAGGTTAGGTTAGGTTAGGTTAGGTTAGGTTAGGTTAGGTTAGGTTAGGTTAGGTTAGGTTAGGTTAGGTTAGGTTAGGTTAGGTTAGGTTAGGTTAGGTTAGGTTAGGTTAGGTTAGGTTAGGTTAGGTTAGGTTAGGTTAGGTTAGGTTAGGTTAGGTTAGGTTAGGTTAGGTTAGGTTAGGTTAGGTTAGGTTAGGTTAGGTTAGGTTAGGTTAGGTTAGGTTAGGTTAGGTTAGGTTAGGTTAGGTTAGGTTAGGTTAGGTTAGGTTAGGTTAGGTTAGGTTAGGTTAGGTTAGGTTAGGTTAGGTTAGGTTAGGTTAGGTTAGGTTAGGTTAGGTTAGGTTAGGTTAGGTTAGGTTAGGTTAGGTTAGGTTAGGTTAGGTTAGGTTAGGTTAGGTTAGGTTAGGTTAGGTTAGGTTAGGTTAGGTTAGGTTAGGTTAGGTTAGGTTAGGTTAGGTTAGGTTAGGTTAGGTTAGGTTAGGTTAGGTTAGGTTAGGTTAGGTTAGGTTAGGTTAGGTTAGGTTAGGTTAGGTTAGGTTAGGTTAGGTTAGGTTAGGTTAGGTTAGGTTAGGTTAGGTTAGGTTAGGTTAGGTTAGGTTAGGTTAG
>OU618547.1:24083451-24095951 GCA_914829495.1 Eilema sororculum
CGGTTGTAATGTTCCTCGTCTACCAGACTGGTGAACTCCAGGCTCATATGCTCCGCGGGGTGAGGTGCTTTAACAGCTGGGGCCATTCGTTCGATCTCTCTGTCCCCCAACCATGACTGGAACACTCCTCTCTTGGCCTCGTACAACGAGGCCACCTCGCGAACTCTGAGGTCCAGAGGGAGTAGTCCAGCCAAGATTAGCCCTGAGTGCAGGGAGACCGTCCGGTAGCTCTTACAGAGTTTTTGCGCGAAACCGCGCTGCACCACGTTCAGCTGCTTTCGGATACCAAGCTTGTCCACCGCCGCGCACCAACTACTGGCGGCATACAGCACCGTTGGCTCCACCACAGCTGTGTAGATAGCCCGGATCACCTCGGGGTGCAACCCCCAGCCGATCCGGGCCATCCGCGCGAGCTTGTGGTATATGCCGATCGCCTTCCTGCATACATTAGTGACGTGAGTGTTAAAAGTGAGTTTTTCGTCGATGGTGAGCCCTAGGACTTTGATTTGTTTGGACAGTCCAATGCCTATCCCGCCCATGCTGAGGCGTGGGTCATCGTACTTTAGCCTCCGCGTGATTACCATCGCACAAGTTTTGTGCGGTGCGAATTTCAGCTTGTTTCGGATGCCCCACTCCCGCACATGCTCGAGAGAGGCATTGGCCTGCCTCTCAATTTCCAGGCCGCTGTCCCCATCGAAAACCATCACTACATCGTCCGCAAAAGCCTGCACATGAACCGCCCTTTCTCTCAATTGGTGGAGCAGAGGGTCCAATAGGAGCTTCCAAAGCAAGGGTCCGCCAATTGAACCCTGGACGCAGCCCTTCTCCGTGGAGCGTCTGCACTCCTCGCCCGCATACCTTACCCTCACCTCCCTGTCGCTAAGGTAGCTGCTGATAACCCGTCTCAAATTCACCGGACATTTCTCCTCCGCCAGTCGTACTTTAATAGCTGGCCACCATGCGCTATCGAAGGCGCCCTCTATGTCCAAGGACACCATAAGGACCACCCTCTTCTCATCGAGTTTAGCCCTTATGTGACCCATAAGGTCATAAAGGGCGTCTTCGGTGCTTTTCTGGGGCATAAAGCCGTACTGGCGGGGGCTAATTGTCGGTAATAAATAGAAATTGAGACGGGCCACCAGCATCCTCTCGTACACCTTCCCCAAGACGGGCAATAGACCAATAGGTCTGTACGACTTGGGGACGGTGTACGAGTCCTTCCCTGGCTTCTTCAGCACCACCACCACGGCTTCCTTCCATATCTTAGGAAAGTAGCCGTGGAGAAGGCACCGATTCAGCAGCTTCAGGAAGAGTGCGGGGTCGGCCCCAATGGCGTGAGTGCAGATATCGGCAGTGAAGCCATCCGCCCCCGGAGCCTTCTTAGGGTTAAATTTGTGGAGGGCATCGAGGAGTTCGCTCATCGTAAAGGGTGGGTCATCATTATGATGACCCCTCTCGTTGTCCACCTCTTTAGATTTTTCACGTATCTCCTGATGCCCCATGTTATCCTCTTCTACCCGATCTCTCGGGTAAAAGGTTTTGGCCAGGAGTTCGGCTGAACCCTTTGCGTCCAGGTAAGTTCCATTGACGGTTAACGGAATATCCTCCTCCCTTGCCGTGGCCCTATTAATGACCCTGTAAATACCCTCCCACATGCCCTCCCGGTCCTGCTTTCCACAGAATTCCTTCCAACTTTCGACCTGTGCCTTTTTTACTTCAGATTCATAAATCTCCTTTTGTTCCAGGTATCGCGCCACCACCCTCTCTCTTCGAACCGGTGCTGCATTCCTGATTCGACGCTTTTTGGTCTTGACAAGCCTCTGTAGCTCTGCGAGCCTTTCGGACCACCACGGCATCGTGATCAGCCCCCCCGGTTTTTTGACTGGGATACTCTCCCCACACGCCGTCTCGATCGCTCCCGTATATGCTTCGACTAAGACATCAAGCTCTTTGTTGTGCCTTGTTTCGCCTATCGCGATATCCGAGAGCGAGCGAGTGACGCTGGCCTTGAAAGTATCCCAGTTGGCCTTTTTTGTATTATAAATACGGGTAGTTCGCTCGATTTTCGTGCCCCTGGCTCTTTCCAGGTTGAGGCTGAACAATATGCCGTTGTGGTCCGAACTCGGCACGAGGCCCGTGTCCACCTTCCAAGCGTCGACCAGGTCAACCATGTTGTCGGTGCAGACCGTGACGTCCACGTGGCTACGATACCTCTTTCCACCCCTAACAGTGTCGAAAGTCGGAATGTCTCCGCTATTCAGGACCTGGAGGTCAAGCTCAGCGAGGACACCCCTCAGCAACTCGCCTCGGTCATTCTCGAACCAATGTCCCCACCAGGTGCTCTTTGCGTTAGCATCGCCCCCAAAAAGAACAAGCCGGGAACCTAGAGCTCGCCTCACCTCTATAAGTTGCTCTAAATATGGCCCCAGAGGTTCTGGTCTCGGTTCAAAGTAGAAGGACACCAGCGTGATCATCCAGGCACTGGTCCGGATCCCCACCACTACGATGTTGTCAGTGGTGAGTTGCGGGTACTGCACAACATCCAAAGTAGGATCGAAGACGGCAATAGCCGCCTTCACAGTCCCTCCTCCTTGCCCAGTGTTCTGGAAGACCCTAACGCCCTGGTATACCTTCATCTTCGCCGAGTTTCCGACATAGGGCTCTTGAATTAGAGCAACGGTGGCTTTTCGCCTCGAGGCTGCGAGTATGAGCTCGTCAGTTGCCAGCTTCTTCCTCTGGAGGTTTGCTTGTAGCACTCTGTATGGGGGTGCGGTTCCCGAGGTGCCCTCAGCACTGGTACTGAGTGGATGTCCTCGCTATAGTATCCCACCTCATTCGCACCGGACACTTGGAGCTGAAAACACTATGCCCCGTGCTACTCAGCTTCTCCCTCTGGCAGTTCACGCAGTTCGGCTCTGCGCCGGCCATGTAGTCGGGGCACTGGGCTCTCATGTGGAGCCCCCCACAATGACTACATTTAACTTGGTTGTCACCGGCGCAGAACTTTCTTGTGTGACCGTACCCTAGGCATGAGGAGCACTGTACAAGAGGCGACTGATCAGCCACCCTAATAGGCTGAAGGTCGATGTGCAGCCTCCCCATCTCCAGGGCACGGTTATAAACCACCGGGGAGACCCTGAGCACCACGTGACACGTATGCGGGTTCCTCGCGGTCTTTCGATAGAGTACAGCCATACGGATTTGTTCTGGGGCCAGGCCTCGGAACACGTCATGGTTCCGGGACCTTATGGCCTTTAACAAGTCCTCGTCCTTGTGGCTCCTGAGAACCCCAAAGAGAATTAAAAGTGGGTCCTTGTTTTTTATCTCCTCTATCGAGAGACCCTTCTCCCTCTCCTCCAATCTCCTTCGTGCCCTTTTCCTTTCTTCCTCTGTCTTATATCCTATGATCACCTTTCTATCCTTCGCCTTCCTTATTCTTTCCACAGTTACCCATTCATTATCCTCATTTGCTACTTTTCTCAGTCTCTCCATCAATTGCTCTCCCGTATCATCCTCATCCTTTGACGTGACCGCTATAGAGTGCAGCGTGGCTCGCTCAGGGGGTTGAACACCTGACCGACCCGCCGCTACACCCGCATACGTCACTGTTCCCTTTTGTTCTCTTTCTTTCTCTCTTTCATCCTGTCTCTCTATCCTTTCTTTCATCTCTAACATTATCTTTCCGTTCTCTCTTAACAACCTTTCATTCTCTTTTATTCTCTTTAATATCTCTTCGCTGTTGTCGTTGCCCTTGGCGGAGGGTGAGGCAACAGAAGCTGACACCTCTGCTGGCCCAGCACTCCGTCTCGTGATAGCTAACCCTTTCCTATCCCTCTCATAACCCTTTATAATTTTATCTAAGAGCTCTACTCTAATCGTTATTTCATTTTTTATTTCTCTTTTTAAATTCCCGGAGATGCTCATCTGCTTTTTTATGCAGTCAATGCAGTCTATGGCGGTGGAGTAGCGCTCTAAAACTGTTGGAGTAGGTAAAGGCGGAGGTCCCCCAGTTTCCTTTGCCTTCCTTTCTCTTATTAAGTTTGATGGTGCACGAGCCTCTTTAGTCTGTGGAGCTCCTCCTCGGAGCTCGCACGCATCTATGCTTTTCCTAACTGTAACTAGTGAGCGCTTTTCCACCCCAGGGCTATTGTCTAAGACAAATGTCCTGTTCTCCGCGGGACTCCCCTTGGCATCTGAGGCTCCTGGCCCCCGGACTGGTGTTCGTTCCGGTTTCATTTTGTAGTTAAGGTGCGCGTTATCAAATAAAATAAAATCTACAATGTAAAGTAAATAAAATAAAATAAAATAAAATAAAGTAAAATAAAATAAATTCAATGAAATTCGTCAATAATTAGCAGATAAAATTAAGTTGATTTTATCAAATTAAAATAAGTCCAGCTTAAAGATACCAAATATTGGTCTGTACAGACTCTCTGTCCGATGCAGTGATGACGGTTCGATTTGAACACAGTCCTCGGAGTGTACCGTGTGGGTGTTGTGGTGTTTAGTGTTGTATGTAGTCTGTTGTTGAGTGTTGATGTATGTAACCTAGAGCGTGTGTGTATTGTGTATGTGAAGTTAAGTGAGTGTATGTATGCAAGTTACGGCTCTCTGACCGGCCGCACACTAAACACAAAGAGACACAAAGAGTGGTAAAAAGTACACAGTTTAAACAACGTAAAAATAAAAACAAAAACAATAAAAGTGAAATAAAATAAGGTTTTAGACTCTAGGTCTAAGTCTACCAGTTGTAGTCAACCTAATACTACTTATTGCACTCAGTGAGTGCCCTCCGAGGTCTTATGCAAAAAATACTTAAACTATATATTACAAAATAATTACAAAATATTTACAAAAAATGTAAATGTCGTAAGTCCTAAATTAGAGCTAACCTAATATACAGTCACCCCGAAATTGGGTAGAGTCTAATGAATTATGCTTATAATCTAAGTTTGGGCCCTGTGGCACCAAAAACACTGACTCTACAATGGAACTCTATGAAAACTCTAAGTAGAGTCCTCCCTCTAGGTCAGGTAGGTAGAGCTCCCCGAGCCCTCCACAACGAGCCCAAACTCGGGGGTCCTAGGTCCAAGGGTTCGGAGATAGCAGGGCCGCAAAGTTTTTGTGCACGGACGTGCACGAAACCTGAAACCCCGATATCTCAGGAACTATCAATCCGATCCACCCGAGCGAGGGCTCCCCGAAAAGGTCCCGACGAGGTCTATCTCCCAAGCTGACTGTAGGGTCAAAAGGGGTGACCCCAAAAATGACCCCCCCCAAGTTTGTGGGGTCTACCCCCCACCACACCAGACGGATTTGGTGAAGGGAGCTGAGCCCCCCAGAGAAAACCAGAGGTCGCTACGACCACCGGTTCCCGAGATATACGTCCCTGAAGTTTTTCAAAATGGCGGCCGTGCCAAACTTCGAGCACGTATATTTCGGGTTCCAGACGTCCCAGCGAGCCCAGAAAAGTTTCTCCCTGATTGGCCCGACGCCCTCTATCACCCTAATGTGCCAAATATCAAAAGAAAATTTTGAAAATTTTCCGGGAAAATTTTTCCCGGATTTTCCGAAAAAGTGTGGTGCGGGACAGATGACCCTCCGCTGACGCCCCCAGTTGAAATCCGGTCTCTCTACGACCTCCGGTTTCGGAGCTACGGGTGTTTGAAAATATACAAAATGGCCGCGCGCGCCCAAGGTCAAACTTTGACCGGCTGTAACTCCTCAACGGTTGGTCGTAGAGAGCCCAAAATCGATTTCTGGGCTTGGCACGACGTCTTCTGTCCTCCCAGACGTCCAAAAACGTATTCTGGGGATAAAGCTCGAAACCGCACAGAACAACAATAATCTTAAAATTTACTCTCCAGCGCGTCTAACAGTGAAAAAATTTTTACAATAGGGTGGTCCAGTCCGGAGAAAACTTAAAAGTAAGTTTCATGCATGTCTCGTGTCAGATGCTGGATTTTACGATTTTCCTTGTTTTTGATGTTAGAAAGGGCTTGTTTGGGCTTAAACAGGTGTAGAGGGCTTGTCTAAACCCTACCCCGACGCCAAAAAGAAGGAAAATCTACCCCCTTTTATTTAATTTGGAAAAATAACTAAAAAATCGCTATCTCCGAGCTGGATAAACATAAAAATAAGCAAAAAATGTAATAAATAGTGGAAAATGGAGTTCTACAGGTTATAATAACAATAATAAAAAACAAGCAACTTTTCGTGCATTTATGCACGAAAAACTAAAAAAGTCAGTTTTTTAATTCCTGTGCACTGGAAAATTGTTCGAAAAATCTGCAACTTGGTATGCGCGTAGAACAAACGAGCGCGCAACTTATAGCAGTTGCAGAAACTTGCTAGTTGTTCTGGTTCTGCTGCTATTCACACTCAAAGTTTGCAACTTCTAATTGCTATATAAAATCCAGATATGCATGAAAAAATTTTCTTTTACCAGGATAATGCAGCTCCTGGTAGGGTCCTTCTCTCTGCCAAAAATCAGCGCCCTCTGACTGCAGGAACTGGTACCACGTGCCCACGTGGTACTTGTTTTTTTGGGTTTCCCGGGGAGACCGGGGCTCTCCCGGAAAAACTGACGCACGCAGGGGGTGGGGCTCCGCTGCCCGCAGCCGGGGACACTTCGCACTGCACAATCCGTTCACAAACACCAGAGTTATAATTGAAAAAGTGATTCACCACGTGTTTAGTAACCTTAAAAAAGGCACTAAAACCGTTTCTGCGCCTCAGTCGCGGTCGTGCGGCTCGATCACGAAACGGGTAAAGATAGGGGCCACTGAGACACAACTTTTAAGGTATCGCACTTGATAATTGGTTAAGAAAAACCCACTCAATTGAATTTTTTAAAACGGAGCGCTATAGAAAACGATCCGGTCGTCGCGGAGAGTGACGGGCGACTGTGGTTAGGTTAGGTTAGGTTAGGTTAGGTTAGGTTAGGTTAGGTTAGGTTAGGTTAGGTTAGGTTAGGTTAGGTTAGGTTAGGTTAGGTTAGGTTAGGTTAGGTTAGGTTAGGTTAGGTTAGGTTAGGTTAGGTTAGGTTAGGTTAGGTTAGGTTAGGTTAGGTTAGGTTAGGTTAGGTTAGGTTAGGTTAGGTTAGGTTAGGTTAGGTTAGGTTAGGTTAGGTTAGGTTAGGTTAGGTTAGGTTAGGTTAGGTTAGGTTAGGTTAGGTTAGGTTAGGTTAGGTTAGGTTAGGTTAGGTTAGGTTAGGTTAGGTTAGGTTAGGTTAGGTTAGGTTAGGTTAGGTTAGGTTAGGTTAGGTTAGGTTAGGTTAGGTTAGGTTAGGTTAGGTTAGGTTAGGTTAGGTTAGGTTAGGTTAGGTTAGGCTAGGTTAGGTTAGGTTAGGTTAGGTTAGGTTAGGTTAGGTTAGGTTAGGTTAGGTTAGGTTAGGTTAGGTTAGGTTAGGTTAGGTTAGGTTAGGTTAGGTTAGGTTAGGTTAGGTTAGGTTAGGTTAGGTTAGGTTAGGTTAGGTTAGGTTAGGTTAGGTTAGGTTAGGTTAGGTTAGGTTAGGTTAGGTTAGGTTAGGTTAGGTTAGGTTAGGTTAGGTTAGGTTAGGTTAGGTTAGGTTAGGTTAGGTTAGGTTAGGTTAGGTTAGGTTAGGTTAAGTTAGGTTAGGTTAGGTTAGGTTAGGTTAGGTTAGGTTAGGTTAGGTTAGGTTAGGTTAGGTTAGGTTAGGTTAGGTTAGGTTAGGTTAGGTTAGGTTAGGTTAGGTTAGGTTAGGTTAGGTTAGGTTAGGTTAGGTTAGGTTAGGTTAGGTTAGGTTAGGTTAGGTTAGGTTAGGTTAGGTTAGGTTAGGTTAGGTTAGGTTAGGTTAGGTTAGGTTAGGTTAGGTTAGGTTAGGTTAGGTTAGGTTAGGTTAGGTTAGGTTAGGTTAGGTTAGGTTAGGTTAGGTTAGGTTAGGTTAGGTTAGGTTAGGTTAGGTTAGGTTAGGTTAGGTTAGGTTAGGTTAGGTTAGGTTAGGTTAGGTTAGGTTAGGTTAGGTTAGGTTAGGTTAGGTTAGGTTAGGTTAGGTTAGGTTAGGTTAGGTTAGGTTAGGTTAGGTTAGGTTAGGTTAGGTTAGGTTAGGTTAGGTTAGGTTAGGTTAGGTTAGGTTAGGTTAGGTTAGGTTAGGTTAGGTTAGGTTAGGTTAGGTTAGGTTAGGTTAGGTTAGGTTAGGTTAGGTTAGGTTAGGTTAGGTTAGGTTAGGTTAGGTTAGGTTAGGTTAGGTTAGGTTAGGTTAGGTTAGGTTAGGTTAGGTTAGGTTAGGTTAGGTTAGGTTAGGTTAGGTTAGGTTAGGTTAGGTTAGGTTAGGTTAGGTTAGGTTAGGTTAGGTTAGGTTAGGTTAGGTTAGGTTAGGTTAGGTTAGGTTAGGTTAGGTTAGGTTAGGTTAGGTTAGGTTAGGTTAGGTTAGGTTAGGTTAGGTTAGGTTAGGTTAGGTTAGGTTAGGTTAGGTTAGGTTAGGTTAGGTTAGGTTAGGTTAGGTTAGGTTAGGTTAGGTTAGGTTAGGTTAGGTTAGGTTAGGTTAGGTTAGGTTAGGTTAGGTTAGGTTAGGTTAGGTTAGGTTAGGTTAGGTTAGGTTAGGTTAGGTTAGGTTAGGTTAGGTTAGGTTAGGTTAGGTTAGGTTAGGTTAGGTTAGGTTAGGTTAGGTTAGGTTAGGTTAGGTTAGGTTAGGTTAGGTTAGGTTAGGTTAGGTTAGGTTAGGTTAGGTTAGGTTAGGTTAGGTTAGGTTAGGTTAGGTTAGGTTAGGTTAGGTTAGGTTAGCTTAGGTTAGGTTAGGTTAGGTTAGGTTAGGTTAGGTTAGGTTAGGTTAGGTTAGGTTAGGTTAGGTTAGGTTAGGTTAGGTTAGGTTAGGTTAGGTTAGGTTAGGTTAGGTTAGGTTAGGTTAGGTTAGGTTAGGTTAGGTTAGGTTAGGTTAGGTTAGGTTAGGTTAGGTTAGGTTAGGTTAGGTTAGGCTAGGTTAGGTTAGGTTAGGTTAGGTTAGGTTAGGTTAGGTTAGGTTAGGTTAGGTTAGGTTAGGTTAGGTTAGGTTAGGTTAGGTTAGGTTAGGTTAGGTTAGGTTAGGTTAGGTTAGGTTAGGTTAGGTTAGGTTAGGTTAGGTTAGGTTAGGTTAGGTTAGGTTAGGTTAGGTTAGGTTAGGTTAGGTTAGGTTAGGTTAGGTTAGGTTAGGTTAGGTTAGGTTAGGTTAGGTTAGGTTAGGTTAGGTTAGGTTAGGTTAGGTTAGGTTAGGTTAGGTTAGGTTAGGTTAGGTTAGGTTAGGTTAGGTTAGGTTAGGTTAGGTTAGGTTAGGTTAGGTTAGGTTAGGTTAGGTTAGGTTAGGTTAGGTTAGGTTAGGTTAGGTTAGGTTAGGTTAGGTTAGGTTAGGTTAGGTTAGGTTAGGTTAGGTTAGGTTAGGTTAGGTTAGGTTAGGTTAGGTTAGGTTAGGTTAGGTTAGGTTAGGTTAGGTTAGGTTAGGTTAGGTTAGGTTAGGTTAGGTTAGGTTAGGCTAGGTTAGGTTAGGTTAGGTTAGGTTAGGTTAGGTTAGGTTAGGTTAGGTTAGGTTAGGTTAGGTTAGGTTAGGTTAGGTTAGGTTAGGTTAGGTTAGGTTAGGTTAGGTTAGGTTAGGTTAGGTTAGGTTAGGTTAGGTTAGGTTAGGTTAGGTTAGGTTAGGTTAGGTTAGGTTAGGTTAGGTTAGGTTAGGTTAGGTTAGGTTAGGTTAGGTTAGGTTAGGTTAGGTTAGGTTAGGTTAGGTTAGGTTAGGTTAGGTTAGGTTAGGTTAGGTTAGGTTAGGTTAGGTTAGGTTAGGTTAGGTTAGGTTAGGTTAGGTTAGGTTAGGTTAGGTTAGGTTAGGTTAGGTTAGGTTAGGTTAGGTTAGGTTAGGTTAGGTTAGGTTAGGTTAGGTTAGGTTAGGTTAGGTTAGGTTAGGTTAGGTTAGGTTAGGTTAGGTTAGGTTAGGTTAGGTTAGGTTAGGTTAGGTTAGGTTAGGTTAGGTTAGGTTAGGTTAGGTTAGGTTAGGTTAGGTTAGGTTAGGTTAGGTTAGGTTAGGTTAGGTTAGGTTAGGTTAGGTTAGGTTAGGTTAGGTTAGGTTAGGTTAGGTTAGGTTAGGTTAGGTTAGGTTAGGTTAGGTTAGGTTAGGTTAGGTTAGGTTAGGTTAGGTTAGGTTAGGTTAGGTTAGGTTAGGTTAGGTTAGGTTAGGTTAGGTTAGGTTAGGTTAGGTTAGGTTAGGTTAGGTTAGGTTAGGTTAGGTTAGGTTAGGTTAGGTTAGGTTAGGTTAGGTTAGGTTAGGTTAGGTTAGGTTAGGTTAGGTTAGGTTAGGTTAGGTTAGGTTAGGTTAGGTTAGGTTAGGTTAGGTTAGGTTAGGTTAGGTTAGGTTAGCTTAGGTTAGGTTAGGTTAGGTTAGGTTAGGTTAGGTTAGGTTAGGTTAGGTTAGGTTAGGTTAGGTTAGGTTAGGTTAGGTTAGGTTAGGTTAGGTTAGGTTAGGTTAGGTTAGGTTAGGTTAGGTTAGGTTAGGTTAGGTTAGGTTAGGTTAGGTTAGGTTAGGTTAGGTTAGGTTAGGTTAGGTTAGGTTAGGTTAGGTTAGGTTAGGTTAGGTTAGGTTAGGTTAGGTTAGGTTAGGTTAGGTTAGGTTAGGTTAGGTTAGGTTAGGTTAGGTTAGGTTAGGTTAGGTTAGGTTAGGTTAGGTTAGGTTAGGTTAGGTTAGGTTAGGTTAGGTTAGGTTAGGTTAGGTTAGGTTAGGTTAGGTTAGGTTAGGTTAGGTTAGGTTAGGTTAGGTTAGGTTAGGTTAGGTTAGGTTAGGTTAGGTTAGGTTAGGTTAGGTTAGGTTAGGTTAGGTTAGGTTAGGTTAGGTTAGGTTAGGTTAGGTTAGGTTAGGTTAGGTTAGGTTAGGTTAGGTTAGGTTAGGTTAGGTTAGGTTAGGTTAGGTTAGGTTAGGTTAGGTTAGGTTAGGTTAGGTTAGGTTAGGTTAGGTTAGGTTAGGTTAGGTTAGGTTAGGTTAGGTTAGGTTAGGCTAGGTTAGGTTAGGTTAGGTTAGGTTAGGTTAGGTTAGGTTAGGTTAGGTTAGGTTAGGTTAGGTTAGGTTAGGTTAGGTTAGGTTAGGTTAGGTTAGGTTAGGTTAGGTTAGGTTAGGTTAGGTTAGGTTAGGTTAGGTTAGGTTAGGTTAGGTTAGGTTAGGTTAGGTTAGGTTAGGTTAGGTTAGGTTAGGTTAGGTTAGGTTAGGTTAGGTTAGGTTAGGTTAGGTTAGGTTAGGTTAGGTTAGGTTAGGTTAGGTTAGGTTAGGTTAGGTTAGGTTAGGTTAGGTTAGGTTAGGTTAGGTTAGGTTAGGTTAGGTTAGGTTAGGTTAGGTTAGGTTAGGTTAGGTTAGGTTAGGTTAGGTTAGGTTAGGTTAGGTTAGGTTAGGTTAGGTTAGGTTAGGTTAGGTTAGGTTAGGTTAGGTTAGGTTAGGTTAGGTTAGGTTAGGTTAGGTTAGGTTAGGTTAGGTTAGGTTAGGTTAGGTTAGGTTAGGTTAGGTTAGGTTAGGTTAGGTTAGGTTAGGTTAGGTTAGGTTAGGTTAGGTTAGGTTAGGTTATGTTAGGTTAGGTTAGGTTAGGTTAGGTTAGGTTAGGTTAGGTTAGGTTAGGTTAGGTTAGGTTAGGTTAGGTTAGGTTAGGTTAGGTTAGGTTAGGTTAGGTTAGGTTAGGTTAGGTTAGGTTAGGTTAGGTTAGGTTAGGTTAGGTTAGGTTAGGTTAGGTTAGGTTAGGTTAGGTTAGGTTAGGTTAGGTTAGGTTAGGTTAGGTTAGGTTAGGTTAGGTTAGGTTAGGTTAGGTTAGGTTAGGTTAGGTTAGGTTAGGTTAGGTTAGGTTAGGTTAGGTTAGGTTAGGTTAGGTTAGGTTAGGTTAGGTTAGGTTAGGTTAGGTTAGGTTAGGTTAGGTTAGGTTAGGTTAGGTTAGGTTAGGTTAGGTTAGGTTAGGTTAGGTTAGGTTAGGTTAGGTTAGGTTAGGTTAGGTTAGGTTAGGTTAGGTTAGGTTAGGTTAGGTTAGGTTAGGTTAGGTTAGGTTAGGTTAGGTTAGGTTAGGTTAGGTTAGGTTAGGTTAGGTTAGGTTAGGTTAGGTTAGGTTAGGTTAGGTTAGGTTAGGTTAGGTTAGGTTAGGTTAGGTTAGGTTAGGTTAGGTTAGGTTAGGTTAGGTTAGGTTAGGTTAGGTTAGGTTAGGTTAGGTTAGGTTAGGTTAGGTTAGGTTAGGTTAGGTTAGGTTAGGTTAGGTTAGGTTAGGTTAGGTTAGGTTAGGTTAGGTTAGGTTAGGTTAGGTTAGGTTAGGTTAGGTTAGGTTAGGTTAGGTTAGGTTAGGTTAGGTTAGGTTAGGTTAGGTTAGGTTAGGTTAGGTTAGGTTAGGTTAGGTTAGGTTAGGTTAGGTTAGGTTAGGTTAGGTTAGGTTAGGTTAGGTTAGGTTAGGTTAGGTTAGGTTAGGTTAGGTTAGGTTAGGTTAGGTTAGGTTAGGTTAGGTTAGGTTAGGTTAGGTTAGGTTAGGTTAGGTTAGGTTAGGTTAGGTTAGGTTAGGTTAGGTTAG
>OU618548.1:600000-827500 GCA_914829495.1 Eilema sororculum
TCAGACGGCACTCCCATTTAAGCTAAAATGTAATAAATTTGAGAAGGGAGTAGTGGAAGAAAGGTTTGGATCCTCTGCACTTTGCTAGAAAGACCCAGAGTAATTATTTTGGCTCACTACGTTATGTTCGAAAACCTTATATGAATCCTTCAATGATAGTATAGATGAGGACTGTGGATGAAGTGTTACGTGGGACCGAAAATCATATTTGGCGAAATGTTGGTGTTAATACTCCTCTACCTACCTCTTCAGGGATTTACAGGCGTGAATATAAGAGATAAGATAAGATAACTTTATTGACAAATAAAGGAAAACCATTTAACATTTATCCATCAAGTAACACTGTGAACACTTCAGCTTAACATGTCTAGCCGCAACAGCCATCAAGACTAGCCCCTCCCGTTCCCGTGCTAGTAAAATAACTGTGTTGACGAATATGTAGACGAAGTTTATAAAGTGCGTAGGGCATAAATCGAATGGTGGGCCAGAATTTGTCCTAAAATGTTATTTGACCATAAGAGAACTTGTTATAAAGTGTAATTTGGCCATAAGAGAACTTGACAGCGTAATGACTAGACGAATTGTGATTTTGACATATGAAATTTAACCCCTATTATCTCTTACTACCCTGGAGGGGAAAGGGAAAATACATAAGTATTATGTACTCGTCTGTATGTTTGTTACGTGCCAGTTCTCTCGACCTCACCATGTTGGCCATCCTTTTTCTCCAATTTGATTGGTTAATAACAATCTTTCGCAACAGATAGATAAGATACGTTCAATCTGCAATAATTACCTATTATTATTTTCCTTTCTAATTCAAATGAGTGTCAGAAAATTGAACACAATATGTTTTGTAATTCAATAAATGACTAACGATTGGCTTGTCTGCATATTTGATAGATTGTTATCTGTGAGGTAATTACTTCTCGACTGAGCTGGTGGCATGGTGATAACGAGTGTGGCAGTTGCGCGTGAGGTTCCGAATTCGATGCCCAGGTATTTGTTAGTCGAAACATAAGGTTTGGCAAAATTGCCGGTTTCCGGTAATACGTCGGATCCTTCAAGATCTTCAGGGGTGAAGCTGACACTAGTCACCAGCCAAGCAGTACTCCTGCTAATTGACGGACAAGGCTCTTGTGCAGGCTTTCCTCTCGGTTGAAGAGTAAGAGGACAGTTACTCCCAATAAAGATAAATTAAATCTTCAAAATATTAAAACGAAATGCTTCAAAACTTCGGATAATATTTAGTTTCGAAATACATCGGGAAAAAGAAAGAACTCAAGTGGGGTTTGAACCTGAATCACTTCAAATTTCCCTTCTCTTTATATCCTTCTTTAAGGGCAACGGTGAAGCTATCTACTAACTTTAACTACGAACTGTTGGAACCAAGTAATGATTTTTCAACCATTTTTAAACACTGTATTTTGATGACTCCGTCCGAATATTTGACTGAAAAAAAAAGCTTCATAAATGCTACAAAAAATCATTCTAATATTTAGTTATATCGCAACACTTTCAAGTCTGAATGACAAAACAAAATTATTGTTGCTATAAACCCAACGAGTATCACTCACAATAGGATAATTATATATCAAGATATAGTTAGTGTACAACACAACCTTACTAACATGAAAGAATACGAGCAGAGCCTTGAGCCGACCAGGAAAATGGCAGGAAAGGCCATCCGCGGCGCGCGCGCACTCAGCAAGAAAATTGCACACTATAATATTATTATCGTTACAATTGACGCGAACATTAGACTGGAACTGGCCATAGATTTTAGGATATGAGATGCTATGGATCTTTGATACAGGAGGTAATATCAGGATATTTAAACTATGTCTATATGCTACTAAGGTAGCAAATACGCTTCCAAGGAGACACTGAACAAAGAAATAAAAGCCACACACCATGGCCGACAGGAGACTGAAGAATTCAAGGGTATTCTGTACGAAAAAAAAAGGTAGCAAATCCAGGATTCACTGGTAACACTGCCCAATGAAACTGACCTTCATGTGAGCAGTCATGAAATCTGAGACCTTACAATGTGCATAAGCGTTGAGCGTACTCTATTGGGAAGCTATTAGAATTTGAGTGTCCTTGCGTTCAGGATTTGATCTAAACGGTAGTTCTTCATGACACAATACGTATGTTGAAGAAGTTCATCACTCAGGTGGCCTCAACATCGACAGCTCGGCTTTACTAGACACACCTATTTCTATTTTTAAATAGACACTATTTTATTACCTACTGTAATAAAATTAATACAACGCAAACAGAATTTTAATTGCATTATTTCCTAAAATATGCATAAAAATAATTTAATTTTAGTAAACTGCAGTATTTAAACTAAGTTTATATTTAAACAGGTATATAGCATTGAATTCTGGTTTTCTATTTAGGAAAAGAATATCACCAGTTTGGACAGCCCTATGAAGACCTATGGCGTCAAGTCAGTCTCACCTGGAAGCTAGCGTACCAGCTGGTTGAGGAATATTTTGTTGCAGGCTTTACACTCGAGGTTGGCAGATCAGATGCTGTACACTCCTACTACTACTATAATAACCATAAAGGCCAAATCAGCTGGATGATAAGGAGTAGGCAAATCCTATTTCGACAACCAAGTCTAAGTAAGGAACCCCAATATTACCAGTGGGATGTGAAGGGTAGATGGCTATAGCTTCAGGGAAAATATCAAATTTCGTAGTTGAACTGAAAGATGAAGCTGGTTGTAGTGATGACAGACAAAGTGAAAGTATTACAAAACGTCAATATAAAATAAATATTAAATACTAGCTTTTGCCCGCGGCTCCGCCCGCGTAGATGTCGGTTATCGCGACCAAATATTATAGCCTATGTCCTTTTTCAAGGTCTACTCTACCCCTATACCAAATTTCATCAAAATTGGTTCAGTACTTTAGGCGTGAAAGCGTAACATACAGACAGACAGACAGACAGACAGACAGACAGACACACAGAGTTACTTTCGTATTTATAATATTAGCATGGATTAGTATGGACTATTTTAGCAAATGGACCCGGTTCAAAACGCGGCCCAGAACTGAGAAGTCCAGCAAGAAACTCAGCAGACATTTTTTTAGTCTATTTACAAGCATTTACTTAGTCTAATACTTATGGTCTAGATACAATGTTTTGCTTGAGTAGCATAGATGAGCGAACAGCTCATTTCCAAGCTTTTTTATCCTCTAAATATTCTTGGATTTTATAATAGCCTTTCTGGCACAATTTACTGTTTACTGCGTTTTTAAATTTATTTACAGGTAAATCTCTAATTTCATTAGGAAGATTGTTACAGGCAGAGATGTGTGTTTGTATAGAAGTTTAAGTATTTATGGAGTGTAAAGTTTTCCACCTAGAATTTTCACATGAAATATTATAGCCGTATAAATTAATAAATTGTATAGTGCATTTACCTTGTCAGCGGCTATTCATATTCATGACTGCCTATTTCTTTGTCAATGTGTCTCTGTCGAAAAGCTATTTGGCTGAGTTTGAGATTAAGAACTTTTTGCTAATCTGTAATTTATGACTAGGCCTGAATTCAATCTAGACTAGACTATTACATAGTGATTAATGATTACATTTCCCAGAATTTTCTTTTCAAAGTTCCGATTTGGAGGAGGTAAAATAGTACTGTTTTATTATTATTGCTAGATTATTGCCTAGGTTAATGACTAACATATGCCTATGCCTACGATAGCGATAAATCGCTGTACAGTGGTCATTGGCCTTTACGTGAAGATTTTTATAGAGAAGCACGCGCTACTGGAAAGTGGTTACCGTGGCCTAATGGATGTGCACCTGACCTGTAAGAATCTTCTTGAAGAACCCCATATTGAAGTCGTTTGAAAAAAACTACGGGGACAGAGGGAGGGAGGTCATTTCACAGTTTAAGCTTGCGGGGGATGAAGTTCCTTTCATACCGCACGATGCGTACTGTTTGCAGTAGCAACGTGTTAGGATAAATTCTCTGCCTCTGGCGGGCGGTGTTATGATAGACTGTAGCTGTGGGCTTCATGTCAAATAATTCCTCTGAATACAAGTCATTGTATAGGTGGTAAAACACATATATCAAAACAAAGTCTCTCCTGAGGCTGAGAGGTTCCATGGCGCTTGAGAGTATGGGATTGTGTGGACGATCCTTTTTATTAGATACATTCTGATTTGAAATAATTTTCTATAGCATTTATTATGCTAACTTTAAATTCGAATACATCGGAAATTATTATGATTTAGTTATGAACCAATAACAAATATTTAAGCAAAGAACCAAGAAGTTAAGCCAGCATTTTTTCAGTACACCGATTCTACCGGTGACGGTATACTCGGGATACCCACGTAGCCAAGCGGCTTATTACGTCAGTCCTCTAAAATCTGCCACGTGGTTAACAAGTGTCATTGACTTGTTTACAATCTTAAAGCTTCTAGCAAACGTGTGGGATAGATCCAATATTTATGTTATTATTCTTAAACGTTAGATTTGTAGTCCGTATCATTGCTATATTTATCAAAATCACGTGTTGAAGTGTTATTTCGCTTTCGTGTTTTAGTACCTATCGTGTTATTTTGACTAGAACACTGATTTAAATGTAAAGGATAATCTGTTGATTTATCTTTATGACGTATACTTTCGCCTTTCTGTCTATGGGGTAGGCAGAGTTCATAGTCCAAAATTTGCTTCTGATCTTACACAATTCACAAGGTAACTCATCTTATTTATCAAATACAAATACATAGGGAAAAAGAATCTTCTCGGGCGGGACTCGAACCCGCAGTCTTTCCCTTACAGGGGGAATGCCTGACCAATTCGGCTACCGAGACACGGCCGATATGATTCAAATTTCCCATCTTATACGTCTTTAAGGCGACGTGGCGTCATCTACCGATTTTCTTTCGAACTATCGGAATCAATGAATGATGTTACAATCATGTTATTTAACCTTTGATGAAAGCCAAGTCACTTGGAGTCGACTTGCCTCAGTAGGTTCCCGGTCTCGATAGGGGTCCAGGACACCCCTGCAAGGTAATATGGGACTCTAGTACTTTATAGGATGTCTCAATCAATAAATTGAACTCAATCACATGCAGATACTATCAAATGTCCACATTTCATACTGTAGTCAGCATTAAAATATGTTGACCAACAAAGTACCTACTCAAAATGATGATAAATTTCGTTTTTTGACCCCCTTCCAGTTGATTAATTGTTCTGATTTTTTTTTTTTCTTGAAAGAATATTAGAACCGAAGTTACTAATATTCCCTCTAACCCCTCCAACTAAGCTAAATTGCTTGTGCTAGGAGTGGGTTCACGTCGGTAGTGTAATGGCCAGGATCGAACCCGGGACCTCTCGATCGTAAGGCCGACTCCTTAACCACTAAGCTACCGACGCTTGGTATTTGGTATTTGGTACACACCTTTAGCGGGTGGAGCCGCCTGTCACCCCAGCAGAAGCAGGCCACGGCGGCGGCGCGCTCAATAGCGCGCCTCCCCATTCCGGGGGCGAGTTGGGGACACCGTTGTCCCCCCTCCTGAGGAGGGCCAGACCGTAAGCGATGGCCCTGGGTCAGCCGGGGTGCGAGGGATATGTCGATGACAACCTCACCTCCGGCCTAGCACCACGACCCACAGTCGGCGTGCGGTTTTAGTCAGCTCGGACAATAATACCATATACATCAATGAAACAGTTTGATTTGCTTTTAATACGAGATTTTTAAAATCATTTTGAGACTTCATCGTCAAGATATTTATGACGCTGACTGTACTTACCATTTACTTCGTTAGCATGACAAGTACCTCAATTTGTTGGTTTTTACACATAGATAAATATTGAGCCTATATTAAATCACCCCGCCCTTCCTGCCCCAGCCCTTCATATTAATTACAATCAACTTCAGCCTCAGATGCCAAAAAAACATTCGACAAAACAACTTAACTGACTCACAACTGTCACGTATAATATTGAAAAAAGAATCAACCATAAATACGTACAGTTAACTACAAAAGTTGCTTAACTACAATATTTTTTTTACATTAATAATACGCATACCTAAGTAGTTTTACCTCAAAGGTCAAAGTAGTATATTATTTCGTATTATGTTTATTATTATACAAAAAGATCACTTCTGTCTTTGATTGTACTTTATGAAACAAGTGTTTAATGGTAAAAAAACTTATTTCCTGATTGTGAATAGTAGTTCGTAGTACATAAGTATATCACGCTTTTGTTAGCTTCGTGAGTGAATAAAAAATGTATAAGTGCGTGTGAAGTAACACATTGCACACAAAGTATTCTACGTAACTATAGAAATAGGAGTTTAAAACTATAATTGTGTTAGCTTGGGTGTGTTACTGAGGGTAGAGGGGCTACCCACCCTGATACTCGAACTTGTGGAAACTCAGAGACTATTAGATGATTACCTATTCCGGGTGTAAGGGGAACGCTCCGAAGCCGGAAACCCCTAGTATTTTTTTTCAAATATCTTTATTTACATAATACAATTGAAAATACACAACATACCTTAAGACAGATAAGCAGTATTTTAAATACAGTGGGACACTTACACAGGCACCTTTTAAAGTTTTTACCATGATTCTGTTTATGTTACACAATGTTATTAGATATAAGTAAAACCCCTATTATACTCCAGCTACATAACACATTGGCATAAAAATAAAATCAATTTGTCCAAAAAGTTTTTTTTCGATGGAGAATAAATAATGCAAAATAAAATGACAAAAAAATTAAAAAAAAACGTAATTTTTTTTTGGTCCAAGAATTTTATATTTAAACCAATGTTTTATAAACCGCCCAGCTACGTGGGTAACAAATGCCTGGCAATGGCGCCCCCACCGGGTCCAGGTGGCTTGGCGTCGTGGAAGGTGACATGCGTGAAAACGGTCTCACTACCTTGGACGTCCAGGATCGTGCGAAGTGGAGGAGGAAGAGCCGGAAGGCGGACCCTGACCTCCATGCAAATCAGGACTAACGTCTCTATGTGGATGATGATGATGATGACGACTACTAGGGGTTTTCAGCTTCGAGAACGTTCCCCTTACACCCGATATAAATGATTGGGAATCAAGTCCGGTTCCTTAGTAGGCTTAAACTTGGGAACCTTTTAAAAATGTGATATGTCTAGGCTTTTACGGAGATTGAAGGAATTTTTACAGCATTAAGTATGCTAACTATACAAATCGAATACATTTCGTAAGAAAATCGGTAGATGACGCTACGTCGCCTTAAAAAAGACGTATGAGATGGGAAATTTGAATCATATCGTGCGTGTCTCGGTAGCCGAATTGGTCAGGCATTCCCCCTGTAAGGGAAAGACTGCGGGTTCGAGTCCCGTCCGAGAAGATTCTTTTTCCCTATGTATTCGATTTTTACGGAGATGACTGTCATCGCTATGATTCGTCTCTTATTCTGCTATTAAAGGCTTGTAAGCGATTTTGTGTAGGTTTCCTAAGAATTGTTTTTTATTTAGAAGAATATTAGTGACAGAAATTACTAATATTCCCTCTAAACCATTTAGCTAATCTACATTACTTAGGAGTGGGTTCAAGTTGGTAGTGGTCAGGATTCGAACCCAGTACCTTTCAATCGTCAGGTCGACTTCTTAACCGAGTTACTTAACTAAGCTACCGCTTCATTTTACCCTAATTACGAGTAAATCCAAAAATACCCAAAAATATTATAGATATGTCGTCGACGATGAAGTCTCAAATGATCTCAAAACTCTCAGAATAAGAGCAAATCCAACTGTTTTATTGACTTATATGATATTATTGACCGAACTAAAGCTGTGTTCCAAATATCAGAACAATCGGTCAACTGGAAAGAGGTACATAAAAAATCTAAATTAGGATCATTTTGAGCAATTTGTTCGTCAACATCTTTATGTTGCTGACTGTACCTACAAAAGTTAAAAGTATATTACTTTGTTCATTATTCTAGAACCAGTAGCACAGTACTGTTCACCTACTTAACAGGCGGGTAAGGGATATTTAATGGTGCTGATAACGAGACACACAAACCTACTGACAAATCTAATGTCTCCGATAGCGTAATACCGAGTAGGCCTACTTTTACCACATATTTACGTCTACTACTAGCGCCTCGATTCTGCTACAGCCAAACCACAGTGATGCCACGGCCACTGCAAAAAACGGCATTAATTAATAGATTTTAAAGCGATGCAGCTAAAGTTAAAAATTAAATTACTTTTTGCAGAGTAATTGAAAAAGTACCTGCTACTCTGCCTATCCCTTCGGGAATATACTGGCGTGTATTTATCTATGTATATTCTTGAAAAGATTAGCAGAGTTGTTTTCTTTAACAGAGATTGAACCCGGAACGCTCTCTCAGCTAATAACCTTATTTCTTACTCGGCTTGCACAACATCCACAGTAAGAGAAATGGGGTAATCAGCATTTCCAATAGTAAGTACATAATTTCAATGCAAATTAAATATTCATAGAATTTTTGAGTGGCAACCCCACAAGTCAACTCGATAAGAGGCTTTTTACTCGAGTATTTTTTTATAATTACGTCACAAAAGTTTTTAAACATAGCCATAAGCAAACAACGAAATTGTACGTCAAATAAAACACTGCGACTAGGGACTTGAGCTAAAGTTAACGGCAGTTATTTTTGTTTCACGAATTTCCAATTAACGTTTCACCGCACTCGTAGTCTAATTCGATAAAAAAATTAAACCATTTAACTCATACAAATCTCTTAAAAACTCACCTTAGTGTGGAAAAAACTAAGTTATTCTTGGTCCGACGGCAACGTAAACCTCTAACCAATCGAAAATCTAAACATCTTACTGATCTTATCACGGATATCTCCAGAGATCCCTGCATTCGCACCTCCGGCAACTAAAGACCCAAAGAAGGTGTCCGTTTTAGCCGGTTCGAGTCCAACATAAATATAACAGGGGGTGGTGGGGTCCGTGGGGATTTATCGCACGATAAAAAAAATCCATATACACACGTCTGTAAATCCAAAAATCAGATTTAGTAGACATATACATATGACAAATACAGCAGAAGCTACGGCTAGTACTATTATTATCTATTCTGTGGCTACGGTCAATATCTAACTTTGACTTAAAAGTGATTAAATTATGTAAACTAGCACTAATGGAAAATATAAAATAGGAAAATTTAGTCGTGGCACGTGTCTCTCTCAAGAAACTTGTTTATTAATCTTCCCACCTATTGTTCTAATCATATTCACTAAGCTATAGGTACATACAATATATACCTATTACACCATGTTATTTAAAGGTTATATTATGGCAAACTCTGAAAAGGGTCATAATAATAATAATAAATATTCCACAACATTCTATACAACATTATCTAGTCCCATGCTAAGCTTAACTAGCTTGTGTTATGGAATCTAGAATGCGGATAAACATACTTAGATACTTTTTTATAAATATGTAAATACGTATTACATATAGAAACACCCAGACCAATGCAAATAGCCATATTCATACATACAAATATTTGCACTGAGCGGGTATCGAACCTGCGCCTTCTGCGTGTATTTACCACCACGCCACATAGGCTGTCTGCTAAACCTAAATACAGTCTGCATTGGATCGATTTTGACTATCAAAGCATCTAAATTATCTTAATACCTTTTTTTATAGTGCGGAAATCCCCTCGGATACCCCCCCTGCCGGAGCCGGAAGGGAACATTATGTCGGACTCGAACCGACTAAAACCGCACGCCGACTGTGGGTCGTGGTGCTAGGCCGGAGGTGAGGTAGTCATCGACATATCCCTCGCACCCCGACTGACCCAGGGCTATCCCTTACGGTCTGGCCCCCCTCGGGGACTGTACTATACACCAGCAAGCTCCGTCAAGTTCCAACTTACTGATACAGAACCAATTCTTCGTCCCCGGAAACCTGACCTTTGACTCGCTGCAGTACGTCCAAGTTTTAGCCAAAGAACATTGTTGAACACTCGCATTATTGTCCGCTCAAGGCAAACTGGCGGAACATGGAAACAGACCTTATACAGGCTGAGTTTTAATTCTGAGAAAAAAGAATTAAGTATTGCAATTAAATACTCGTATGATGGATATGTAGTGTATGTTGTTTTAAGATTCCAAGAAAATGGATTTGATCTTGTTATCCAGCAGAAAACTGACTGAAATAGATGGATAAATGAAAATTTAACTGACTATTTCATTATGATGTACCGTCACGGAGATGAATGTAAAGTAATAAAAAAATAAAGACTACCTACCGAATAAGATGTGGTATCACCATAGAATGTGTCGTTGCAACACTTGCAACTCTCCAGTTAAGTTCACAATTACATCAGAGTGAACGTGGAAACTCACCCATTGGTGAGATTTTCACATGGTGAGTCACCACCTAAGCCCTTCTTTAGGTGTAATATTTAAATCAAAAATTTCAACTGAGTTGCGTACAAAAATTTTCAGTAAATTGTTTCATCAGTCTACTGAAAAATAACTGAAATGTCAGGCTAATTGTAAATAATAATAAAATAAATAATAAATTACGATAGAAATCGTAAAAAGTTCAACTACTAAACTTATTCATGCTGTATATTGACTTATTGATTTTACACAGCGGAAATATTTTCTTAGGTCATGCCCAAAGACCACACATTATGTTTTTCGTGTATTTAATTATTTTTATCAATGAATATGTTATGAAAAGCGAAACTGAACAATATTTCTCGTGTACGTGACGGAGATAACATATCGCGGGGCTGAATTAAAAAAATATAAATTACGTAAGCCTTTGTGGAGTAAACACATTATTTTTATATATAGTTACTGTGATATATTCAATGTATACTCAACCTTATTACTGTGGTTATAAAGCTGATATTCAAATGAATTGTTAATGTGTTTTATATATTCAAAACAAGACGAGAGTCAGCACTGTTAAAACTAGCTGGTTTGGTAAAAATAAGGTCGATTTGGTTTAATTTGGTAAGTTTTATGGTCTTTCTCGTTATGGAAATTTTCTTTTATAGAGCTAGATTTAAAATCCAAGACCTAATGTTTAGATTCTGTTCAAGTAATTTAAGAACATTCTCAAATCCAATTAAGTCAGTCAGCTAGTCTGAAAGCCTTCAAGGAAACTAGTTTCCAAGCTCCGGTTTCCTTGACGGCCAAAGCCGTCTGGTCTGAACGTTCCGAATTGTCTTAATCTTCAGGAAAGAAATCTTCTTACTACATAATATTGATTACCATACAGATTCATAATGTGTTATTATAACATATAAGCTTTCACCCGCCGCTCCGTCCGCGTGGATATCGGTTATTGCGACCAAATATAGTCTACTAGCTTTTGCCCGCGGCTCCGCTCGCGTGGATGTCGGTTATCGCGACCAAATGTCTATGTCCTTTCTCATGGTCTAATCTACCCCTATACCAAATTTCATCAAAATCGGTTCAGTGGTTTAGGCGTGAAAGCGTAATATACAGACAGACAGACAGACAGACAGACAGACAGACCGACCGACAGACAGACAGAGTTACTTTCGCATTTACAATATTAGTATGGATGTCCTTTCTCAAGGTCTAACATACCCCTATACAAAATTTCATCAAAATTGGTTCTATGGTTTAGTGTAACATACAGACATACAGATAGTTACTTTCGTATTTGTAATATTAGTATGGATTAAACAAAATTACATACATACATCCCTACAATCACGCCTTCATCCCCGGAGGGTTAGGCAGAGGTGAATTAACACCCACATTTCAACAATCAATGTATTCGGTCCCTCGTAATATAGCGGCGAGCCTATTGCCATATTCCTGGCACTATTGTTGACTCGAGCCATGCATATGAGGCTGAGTCTGGGCTGTATATATCTGTCTGATATTAAACAGCCCTATCCCTTAGTCGCCTTGTACGACACCACATGGGAAGAGATGGGGTGGACCAAATTGTACTCTGCCGGGGACCACGCAAAATTATAGTTTTTATAATTTAAAGTTGCTTGAAGGAGATTGTTGATGCCTCCGACCGATTTCGGCCATGGTGACCACTTTGACTCCTAGTCGGCTCGGCGCTGATGCGCTCGAAGATGGCTAGCATAGCCGATCTTCGCGGTGAACTCTCGTGTGCACTGAGGGCATGTGAGAACACCGCTTACATAATGGTATTGAATGGCAGCGAGTGGGCGGACTTTCAGCTCATCGCGTTTAGCGTCGAGGTCTGCCTTTCGCTGTTCCTCGAAATCGCTTACTCGTCTTTGCACCACCCTGCGCCATTCTGGACGTTGCGCTGCCAAACCTTCCCATTGCGACGGTTCAATGTTGCATCTTTTCATATGAAGAGATTGGAGATTGTTACCATAACAACAAAGTACTTATTTGGCGATGGATAACGTGGTATTTATGATATATCTCCTAAAAATATGTTAAAACCATACATCACACTTTATGATATGACATTTTAACACAACTAATTTATACACTTTAGCCACATGTTATCTGAGTAACCTCGATTCAAGGTTCATATACATATATACTAGACAAATGTTTAATCTCCATAGCGTACTCAATTGCAAAAAAAAACAGTATTATGTTAGGTACTTTACTATGGACTGCTTCGATGGCGTAGCGGTAGGTACAGTGAAGGCGGGCGCCGCGCAGGAGGCACGGGTTCACAAATATTTGTATGCATGAATATGGGTATTTGCATTGGTCTGGTTGTGCCTCGGAGAGCACGTTAAGCCGTCGCGTCGGTTCCCGTTGCCTTACGCACATCTATAGCAGATGTTGCGGTTAGTTGGAGCCTCAAAAGTCCAACAACTGGTCTAAGGGTAGCTACACACATGGCGGGCCGGCATTGTCGGTTCGGCAGTATTTGTCAAACAACAAAGCCGACCCGAAGCACTTACTGCACTTGTTCGACTTCAATCGGCTAGTGCCGGTCGAGTTGTTCTTTCGGGTCGACACATCATTCCATTCGGCAGTATTGCAGAATGAAAAAGCCAACCCAAAGCAACTACTAAATTACATTCGGCTTAATTCGGCAGTTGCCAAGCCGAGTGATAATATGCGGCAGTCGAGCGGCTAATGATTCTTGAACATTTATTCGATTTTACCGTCAGGCCTTGCCGATTAATGCCGGCCCGCTTATGTATGTAGCTATCCTAACTGCAGTGCTTCGATATCGCCTTCGAGTTGTGGAGGTCAGATACCAGTCGCTTCACGGTAAATATCGAAGTTCAGCCAAATCCGCACTTAGATTGGTAAAAGCGACTCCTAGCTGAAATCGTCGGATGCGACTGGGATTAACGCAAATGAAGAAGAGATGTTACTTTAGTATGACATCAGTAGAGTTGGTGACCAGACACCAGCATCGTCACCATCATCATCATAGTGAAGAGTCGGTAGCTTATTGGTTAAGAAGTCAGCCTTGCTAGTCCCAAGTTCGAATTTTGGCTATTACAATACTCTGAACTCTTTCCTTTTACAAGGAATTTTGTTTAACTGGATCCATACTAATATTATTCAAAAAAAATGCGAAAGTATCTCTGTCTGTCTTTATGTTACGCTTTCACGCCTAAACCACTGAACCGATTTTGATGAAATTAGGTATAGATTAGACCATGAGAAAGGACATAGGCTATGTTTGGTCACGATAACCGACATCCACACGGGCGGAGCCGCGGGCAAAAGCTAGTAGTTTATAGTTTATAAAAAAATCAAGTCTCGCCCGGAAAGTTTTTTTTTCGCTTAAATAATAATAATTATATACAGTATTGTTGACACGTGTCACATATTACTATTAATTAATATTATCATGGCGGCAGTTCGTCTACTACGGCTATCAGTGATGCGATACCGCAGTGACTCAGTGGCACTTAGCATACAATGATAGGTCACGGGTTCGAGGCTCTGCTGTGACGCTGCCGGCCTCATTACGTTGTATGTGGAGCAGCTATATAGTGGCGTGTTGATTCATTAGTGATTTAATAATAAAATTAAAATATTCTAGGACATTCTACACAACGCTATCTTGACCTAAGGTACTTACCTACCTACAATATAATATATTGTATACACATAGCAACAACAAGACCAATGTTAATATATTTATTTATGCACTGAGCGGGAATGAACTCGCGCCTCTTGCATACGCGTCGAACGCTCTATTGCTACACCTCAGAAGCCGCTCAGTTTTATGCACTATAAAATAAAATTAAAATATTCTATAACATTCTACACAACGCTATCTAGACCCATGGTAAGCTTAACTAGCTTGTGTTATGGAATCTAGAATGCGGATAAACATACTTAGATACTTTTTTTGATCCGTACATTTTACATAGAAACACCCAGACCAATGCCAATACCCATATTCATGCATAGTTACAAATATTTGTACAGCGCGGGATTCAAACCCGCGCCTCCTGCGTAGCAGTCGCTTTCACTGCCAACACGCCACAGAGACTACTATACAAACCAACGAAAAAAAAATTTAAAAAATAAAAGGGAATCAACCGGGAACCTTTCCTGCTTAACTATATTGTCCAGACATTCGCCGTACATTATACCTAGAACATATAAAACTAACAAAAAAAAGAAGAAAACACAAATCAGTACTCCAAAAACGTATAAGTGCAACAAAATCCTTCTTTGGCACTGTATGTTACCTAACGAGTGACACACAGACGAACAGACAACCCACACATAGCACATAAGTTCATGTTTGCTATAGGACATCGCTTTATCTGGCTGACGTGACTTACTGATAGGTGTGTAGTTTCACCATGATGCTGAGAGAAATCAGGACAGAAGAAAATTTTACAGGAGAAGTGATTTTTGCAGTCCTGAAGAGAAACTGTCTTTGGCCTGTACTGACCAAGGTAAAGATTTGACTGGTACCTGATCATCGATTTGTTACACCCTCCTCGCAATACTTTTTGCTAATCAAGGATATCCACGGAGTCCAAGTAGTTCACTAACAATGTAGCGATGTTTTTCCAATTTCTCCACTTCGGAAATGCCCCTTGGGTTTCATCTCATCGTAGAACCGATGAGGTGAATATATCCATGGTTATATCGGAGTCGAATCGACTAAAACCATACAGTATTTCGTCACATTGGCGTGTGTGGCCACAGAATTTGATACACCCAACACTGGCTAAGTCACCAACATTGACGATCCCGGAAAAAATATTAAAAGCTCTGCGTTACGTCTACGTTCCCTATAGACGGGCGCGCGTGGTTGTCAGATATTTGACAGATATTTTCCTCCAGATACATGTTTTAGGATGACGTAAGAATCAACTACTGGATTCTTGAGAATCGAAAAACCTCTCATGTAGCTCAAATCCAATACTGTATACCAACACTTTTTAATTTAAAATATCCATCCTTAAACAAAGTGTAGTCACCCTACTATTCCCGTACATATCTCCATAGTGTTTACAAGTCTCCTTTTGTGTTGGTTTGTTTTGCGGCAACTTTCTACGGAACGTCGGTTCCGTCGGCTTAGAACAATTAACTGGTCCATATATGCAAGCTATTTGTTCCACACGAGTTTGACAGAGGACTATTTGTCGCACTTTATGGTTCCGTTAGTTAAAAACAGTGGGTTACCATAGTTTGTATGATGTTTTGAAGTTAACGTGTTAATTTTATAGATACGTTCTATGGTATTAGTAGAAATAATGTACTAAATAAGTTCTCAAATAACCTATCGCATGCAATTACATTCTATAGCTATTTTATTTCAACAAGATAATTTTTGGGGCTCCTTCATCATCATCAAATGTTTTCAACCACTAACGATTAAAGTTATAATTAGTAAGAAATAAATTATAGATTTATTTTCAATCACGTAATGAATTGTTTTTCTCGCTTTGGCTCGCGCAAAAACACCGATGATATCATTGTAGGTAGGTACTCAGTATTCCAATCAATATTGACTTCTAAACGACTGGGGAAAATATTAAATATTTTATGTTCACACACCTTTAAATTTAACTTTGGCAGAGATTTTGGCACTCCGTATTACTGCCAACGTGTCCCAAACTCCTTGTGGCTGATCAGTGTCGAACTCAAATTGTAATCTGGTTCAATTAAAATAGTGATATTATTTATTTACAATCAGTGGCTACCGCAGTAGGTCCTAGCACAACAAAAGATTTTCTTTTATACCACTTAAGTAAGTTAGGTAAGAGAAATTAACTGCCCACCTGATGGAAAGTTGTTACCGTGGCCTGTGGACGTTTGCAACACCAGGTTTAATACACTCGTGCTGCCAACCCCGTAAGAACCTTCTTCATCATACATTCGTTCTTATCTGAGCGCTAATCTCAGTGGCATCCAAAGTTCATTTACGATGGAGCCCAGGAGCGAGCTAACGATAGATTTCCAAAGAGGGGTCTCAGGAATCCTATCGTTAGCTCGCTCGGTAAAGTAAACCTCCATAGTAAAATCTAGTAAAGATAAAATTAAATACCGACAAAATTAATCAAAAGTGGTAAAGGAAACGTAACAATGCATATAATGTTAAGAGCATACGGAAGATGAAACCGGCAAAGGAATCCACAAATTAACTGAATAAGATAACAATTTTAAAGAAAATGATACAACTCAGTAAATAAAATATTTACATTAAACTTATTTTTACATGATACTGGACAAAACTGCCAAGAGATATTGAATTTTACGGACAAATGAAATAAGAATTAAAATTCTCTATTTAATTATAGATACTAACGTATTTAGCGGATTCATTGTAGTTTGCTGGCTAAATTTCAATTTTACATAGATAGTGATATCCGAAGAGACGAAACAGCTTTGTCGATAGTTTTGCAGCAAACTGAGAGTCCTACATCAAAGCTATTAAAACCTCTTAGGCAATTTTTAAACTCCTGCTGAAAAATATAACTGCTCACGAATAACGTTTGAAAATGAGTTATTCTGTTACATTACTTACATTATATAACATGCTATAGTAATATTCTTAGAGAGCTTTATCTTCACCACTGGAAAAGCATAGCTTTCCTTTCCTTCCTTTCCTTTTCTTATACATAAGGAAGGGGAAACAAGCTTACGGCCCACCTGGTTACGATTATTGGAATAAGCTATTTGCAGCACTAGAGATTTTGCTCATATCAGTCTGACTCATTTTCCTACCAACAGAGCTCTGGTAATCTCACTCGGAACAGGAAAGCTTGTATGAAATTTTAAAGCATTTAGTATGCTAATTATTCAAATCGATTTAAAAAGGATAAATCGATAAGAAGGACAGTTTTAAACTGCAATTCGCTTATCTCTTCAAACTTATGGCCTTTCTCCAAACAGACATTGACATTCGAAATTTAAATAACAATGATGACATTTTGTGTATATTTTTTTAATATTTTGATAACATACTTCTAGCTATAAATCTTCTCATAGTTAACAGTAATAATAAATGCAAACACGAATAAATTACATAAACTGTATATTTTTCGCACATATCCGCGTGGAAACAGTCACACTTAGATGATCACATTAACAAACTCGTAATGCAACATATAAAAATGATATCATATTCTTGAGGTTATAATGTAAAAATAAAAGACGGTTTGATAGAAGATGTAATACCTAAGCAAGATAGAGAAAAAGCTACTGAGGTGGTTAGAATACGTAGAGGATGTATGAAGGAAGAATGACGAGATAGATTTATGTTAGGATGAACAGACAAACAATGATGGTGGACCTAAATGTATAATCGGTAAAGGAGATAAGTTCGAGGTAAATGTAAAAGTGTAGTTATCTCTTTTGACGCCTATTATCAAAGATGTTACAAGAAAGACTTAACTCAAGAGGAATCACAAAAAGCGAGCATGTGTTAAACAATTATGAAAGTAGAAGAAACGAAAGGCGTACATTAGGATCGTGACCAGTGGAAAGATTCTGTATCTGCCTACCCTAATGTGTAAGAAGCGTGACTAAGTGTGTGTTAAAATCGGAATTTAACCGTTAAAAGCCTAGAATTACCTTAAATAACAATTTATGCATATTCACAAACATGTACTTTAAAGAGACTAAAATTATACGAACGAGAAATCCTTCCGCAAATATAATTCAACGGACTGGCGATTACCATATGAAAAAATATAAAGCTGCTGAATTCAAATAATTTTCTGGTGTGATGGGCCCACATGCATTCATTAGCATAATTGTTACTAAACAGAGCACAACTATCGGAATCCTTACCGCTTGTTGCTCTGGACGAATGAATAGCCTTGAGCTCCATGTAGCATTTTAATTCGATTCATATAAAACAAATATCAAGAACTGATTTCTTATTTTTTGCTCGAAACTGATGCATTATAAAGACAGAAGCAGAATGACGGCAGGTAGGCGAAATTATTTTACTATTTTAGAATAGTAAAAGTTTTAAGGACTTAAATTGGTGTCCCGTAGTATCCCGTAGCTTGTGTGACGTGTTATGGTTGCACGGTATGCCATCCTTTATTAGATGGGGTGATGGTAGTGCTTTAGAATTGGTGGCCAAAGTCTCGCTTTATAGGGTATTCTTGAATTCTGAGTTCATAATTAAACTTCTCATACGATACACTAGTGGTTATAGTTAGTTTAATTCGGATATTAGCTATATCACTATAAATCCTGATGAATTGATAGCTGTAGGGGGTTCTAAAACATAGAAAAGTCTTTGAATAGTTATAACATTGTCCAGAAAACCTTGCATATAGTAAGTAAATATGATTGAATTCAATTACAGTTTCGTTAAGCCAGCAAGGCCTCCCATCCATATTGTAACCTCGCGATACACTGCCTGATCTCACCGAAACTGTTTATGTACTTTACTAACAGCTCAATTCGTATTAAGATAAAAATGCTCTTAAAATCCATATATTTGTGCTCTTGCTTTAGATAAAAGGCGGTTGAGATAAATTTTAAATTAGTTTAATTTGGGTTACACGTGTTCGCTTCCAAAGTCGTTGCTGACGTCATTTGTATAGGTATACACATCTGATAATGACTGTTTATATAACACTTAGCCTCTTTGAGCAATATCTATAGGTATATGTAATTCAGTTCCTTGTTGGTGCTATGGCATAAGTTCAGGCAGTGATACTACAACTTGTCTACAAAATTTAACTCCTGTTGCTTGGTTCTTCTTCTTCTAATTGCCTACACCGGTTCCTACTAAAGCTTCTCCTCAGAGTAAGTAAAGATTGCTCCAAAGACAGACAAGGCTTTAGCCCAATATTTCCTAACCTTTAAGTTAGTACACTTATGGTGGTATGGTAATGTTTGTGTGGCTCCATACACATTATCTAAACACCCTTAATAAAATTGCCTACGGTAAAGTCTGTCAGTAGGTAGACATATCCGTTTTTTATTTTTCACCTAAACTCTGAAGTTAATGGTCATTCTTTTGCATAAAATAAAGCCTTATATTATTCCTTTGTTTTCTTTTGTTTCAGATAACTCCATGGCGCTCTTTATAATTTTAACCTTTTTAATTTTATGAATTTTTTTTGTACTCTTCGCATAATTACTACGATACTTAAGTTGTATACCTATTGTTTAAAATTTAATTGAAAATATAAAAATTTCAATCTCATTAAAATCCATTCATCATCCATCGCGAACAAACAGACAAGAAATCTAAAAAAAAATGTCCAATGTACAGTCAAAACTACAGTTTTATAATAATATAGATGATAATGACATGATATATATCTTAATAACATTTAAAATACTAATCAAAAACGTGTCATGTTTAACAAACATGATAAACTAGAGATTTAAGATTCAACTTTAGATTAGATTGACGATACTAGCCGAAAGCCAAAATTAAAACTCAGGTCGTTATATCTACCAAATATTAGATCATAATGAATCTAACTTGACATCTAAGTGGACATATCTAATCTAATATGGATAAGATAAGATCTACGATAAGATTCCGTTATCATGTATGAAATACATTGCATGTTAACTTTATCTATATCTAAACGAAAATGGGCATATAAATCAAATCTGTTGCCACCTTTCTATTTGAAAACTCTCTTATAGTACTAATGTAGCAAATAAGCATAGGCCTCAATGATGGTAAGCTGTTACCCGTAGCTTTTTTAAAGCAAGAAAATTTTGTGTGTCAAATGAGAAGATTACTAAAAGTAAAAAAGTCAAAGAAGTATTTCCTTACTTCTTAACATTTTCTAATCTCCTCTCCTTCTAATCTCTTCATGGTCTCGCTAGTCTTTGCCGTGCTATAACTACATACTTTTTATTCCTAAAACAGGTTTTCAGGTCTTGAAACCCGGATCAGGTTATAGCACGCGATCGGAGCCTCGCGGAACAATTAGTTGCTATGTATTTCTGCGTAAAATCACTCCAGCTTTAGGACTTAAGCTGTTTGGAATATTACTCTATTAACAGCAAATACCTTTATTACTTGGTCTTAAACTAAATTGAATTGATATGATGGAGCTGGAAGTCTATCACATAAAAACTATTTTTGGCAAATTGACAAGGCTACCGTAGATTGACTGTCAGAGTATCAGACGCTCAATAAACATTAAAATACATTAATAATACAATAAACAGACTGGTCGAGATAACACCACGCTGACCTCCATACTGAATTTATATTATCACGAGAACTAAAATATTATTTGAATAGATTAATCTTTAGAAACGCAACATCGTAAGTGCGGTATACGTGGTTGGTAAAAATAGACTGATGGACTTTACCGTTAGGGTGTAGATTTGGTTGTCAATAAAAGTTGATATTGCAAACAATTTGCAAAAAGGAAGATAATAAAGTAGGTTGATATAACCAGATTGAACCGGCTCTAGGCATATGTGTTTTATTACGTGTGGTGCGGATCCAGAATGGATAGTGTTATGTAATAGTGGACACTGGAAATAGCAGTATTTTTGTATTCAGGACACTCTGAGTCTCTGACTGGAAAAATTACTATTCCTCTAAATAAAAGATAGCATCTCATAGTATTATCATTTGAGACTATTTAAAGGAAGTCAGAAAATTATTAAATCTTTATTGTCTAAACGAAAGTGATGTTGTACTGTAACTAAAGGTGTCATCTATGTGTCATACACTAAATGTTCTCTCCGCTCAGCCCGCCTGGATGTCGGTTATCGCGACCAAACATAGCCTATGTCCTAATCCAGGGTGTGGTGAACTCCATACCAAATTTCAATAAAATCCATACAGTAGTTTTTACGTGAAAGAGTAACAAACATTCATCCATTAATCCATACTTATAAACTTTGTGTTTCGCGTTTATAATATTAGTAGGGTTTTACAAACGTATTGAATGGCTAAGCAAAGTGTGATTGATGAGTAAAATCCACATTTTCACCGTTGCTTTTGCCATAAATTGGATATTTTTTGTCTTCATGCTCCTAACTTGTTCATGAAAGGAATCGAAACCACGTCATCCCTGAGATGCTCATATTGTACAAATAAAAAATTTCCATAAACATTAAAAAATGGTCATGGGGTAAATAAGAAAACAACAACCTTGGAACCAAACACCATTGTTGAAAATAAAAACAATATTTAACAAAACGAAGTTTATTTATTCGCTTCAACAGTTCCAAAATGGCTGAACGGAGTTTATTGACAAAATGTATCTTACAAAGTTGTATCTTTAAACTTGTAACGTTCGTAATTAATTTAACTTAACTTGGGCTCCTTTCAACTCAACGGTTTTTACAAAATTAAATTCTTACAATTAAGTCGAGTTGCTCTCAACAAAGATAAACTAGAAGAACTCATTTTGTTCTGAGTTTTCTTTTTGGAGTAAACGTGAATTGCTTTTGACATAATTGTAGCCTTGAATTTATGAAAATATCTAACTTACACTGAGTAAAAACTGGAATATAAAAGTTATTAAATTACTGGTTCTTTACTACAATCATTTATTTTTTTGGAATTTTCATGTTAATCAGACATCTTGATAGACAGATAATACTTTCTTGTACTCCAAAAGATTTACAATAGAGACAAGTCTTGAAGTCGGTAAAAATGGAAAAATAGTATACTGGTGGATTGATTGGATCAATTTTCAAAATTAGTATAATGTTTTTCATTTATAGATATTCTGAATGATATCTATAAATGAAAAAATGAAATTTCTGTATGAACCTATTTACCTAGGGGTTATCTTTTTAGCAACAGAACATCGTGAATCGGATTCACGCTCAGTGTAATTTTTTGTAACAACAGTGTAACGAGCAGACGGAGCGCTTGATGGTAAGCGATCACGGCCACCCATGGACACCCAGAACACCAGAGGAGTCACAAGTGCGTTGCCTTCCTTTTAAAAGAGAGTACGCTCTTTTCTTGAAGGTCGTATTGGTTCGAAAATACCGCTGGTGATAGTTCATTCCACAGTTTACTTGTGCGAGGCAGAAAGTTCTCTCGAGAAACGCACAGTTGTGGACCGCCAGCTGTCCAGATGGTGAGTGTGGAACTGCTCGCGTGGAACGATGGCGGAAAAATTTATAATAAAAAAACAATTCAAACAATTCCTCGGAGCACATAATTCTTCAATTGATTACAGCAACATAAGCTGTGCTTACGTGGGGTCTAAATATGTAGAATGTTGTAGAATATTTACTTGGCTACATACTTTCAGCTGACCTTTTTAGTGCAAATATTGAACGCCCAGAGTAAATAACAATTGTCTTAAGAATACATTGTGATCTAAACTCCAAAGTCAAATAATGTCTTCGAGGTTATGCTAAGACTCACATTAACGACCCCATAAATCGTGAGTGTCATAGACGCGATTTATTAGATCGTAAGTCTTTGAAATAAGAGAGTAAAATCGTTTCTTTGTTAAATAGTGGACTCCATTAATTTCTCGATTAGATTTATTGATTCATTTTTGTTATTACTACGTTTATTACTTTTGTTTTTATTGTATAATCTGCATTTTTTTTAGTAATGCCTCTCACCGATTGTTTTTGTGGACGATGTTGAAATAATTGCACGTTTACGAATAAGGTCCCTATTTCAGGCAAACGAATGTAAGGGTGCTAGGTGGGCCAGACCGTAAGGGATGGCCCTGGGTCAACTGGGGTGCGAGGGATATGTCGATGACAACCTCACCTCCGGCCTAGCACGACGACCCTCAGTCAGCGTGCGGTTTTAGTCGGTTTGAGTCCGACATAACCTCCCCTTCCGGCTCCGCCAGCGGAGGTATCCGTGGGGATTTACGCACGAAACAAAAAATGTAAGGGTGCTTGGTCGGGAGCCTCTCTCTCCCAAGGGAGACACTGCCACCGGTCTATGGCCTACTGGGCCGCTCCCACCTCAGTAGGTGGGAGCAGCCCTGTTGAGTGTTACTTGGAAGTTTTCCACATATCCCTCATTAGCAAACAATACAGTGGAGAACAGACACTCGGTCCGGCGAGTTCTTCGAGCGGAGCTGGAGCCACCTGACTACCTCTATCAATAGACATGGCATCATCAGCTGTTGATACCAAAATCTATAACAGAACCGTTATCTAAATATCGATATCGATCGACAAAAGTAGTTATCTTTCGAACAGCTAACAGCTGATAGAAAGTGTCTGCTAACGAGTGTCTATCGCGATACGCTAATGGCTATGGCGACACGCAATGCGCGCCGATACTATGAAATGGGTCAAACCGATTAACTACTCGTAAGGAATAGATTTCAATTGTATTGTTACTATGGATATTGTCTATTTTTAGATATAGGTCCTTTGCTATCGTGGGTGAAGAGACTAAATGTTATCCGTGGCTCCGCGCGTAGAATTTTGATTCCGTTCATTTTTTTTTCGTGCGGAAATCCCCTCGGATACCTCCCCTGCCGGAGCCGGAAGGAGAGGTTATGTCGAACTCAAACCGCACGCCGACTGTGGGTTGTGGTGCTAGGCCGGAGGTGAGGTTGTCATCGAAATATCCCTCGCACCTCGGCTGACCCAGGGCCATCCCTTACGGTCTGGCCCTCCTCGGGAGGGGGGTTTCGATTCCGTTCCGATGGGAAAGATTCCCAGTGAATTCATCCCTGTATAAAATTTTAGCTAGATCCGTTCAGCCGTTTGAGCGTGATTGACTTACAAACACACATAAATCTCTTTTTTTTTAATATCACTTAAGTCCCTCTTCTCTTAGGTAACTCACATCAAATATAGTTTTTATGTATTTTTCGCGTTGGGTTTACGATTTTATTTCTGGGCGAAACGCTAGTAAAATGTAAAATTGAGTTCGAATATTTTCTTTCACTTCCTTGTCTCCATAAAATTTTCTCTAAGTACACATTGTCAGCAGTACAGATGGGTAGGGATACTTTCGGGACCAGGACCGCTGTACCGAATTCCCCTTTTCAAATATTACTTCTTGGGTACCCCCAAAGAGTCTGATGACGTCAAACGATGACTGTGATTGAACCGATGAAGCTATAACTAGGTCAATTATAAACTTCTGGCAACATTATGTATTTGGATTTCTGTACCATGTGTTCAATATTAGTAAAATAAATTATAGTTAAATAATTGATGACACCATTTTGAATGATCTAGAAGTAAATGACTATGTGAATAATTTATATAAGTGTATAAGAATTCATAGGACACGATAAGCGCTTTCCATCAAGCCGTTTTAATCGATTACAGTGAAGTTAAAAAATTAGATTATGTGTTTTACTAGTAGTGGCCTGTTCCCATTGTTGTCAATATATTTTGAGCACCAACCCCGATTGCATTGCATATAAAGCTTGCATTTCAAAGTCCAGGATCAGTTGCCTTGCTCTTTTGGAATACCGTCTAATCAGAACACACCGAGAGAAAAGCCTAGGTTGGAGTCTCGTCTTATCATTGGTGGGTATAACAGGTAGCAGGTAAGGTTGACTTTGACTCCATACACCATGTGCCTGTTCCTATGATCTTTCATAGCTACTAAATGGCTGAACCGAGTTTGATTCGTTTTCTCAAGTAAAAATGTAGGGTTCCTAAAAATGTAGTTCCAAAAAGTATCGCAGTTGGATTTTTAGTTTCTATCTGCTATCAAAGTAGTTATATGAAAATTGCAAAAGGAGAATTAAACTAAAATAGAAGTAAATTCAAACCCCTGATGTTACCTGCTGCTTCATTAGATAAAACTTAAATAAGTAATCAACACATCCCAAAATTTACCTAGCGAGCAGGAAACCGTTGCTTTAGAGCAAACTTCCTTGTTCATTAAAAACACGAAATTAACATAAAGTATATGAAAGTAAAAATTCTAAGTAAACTCATAAATTACTGTATTATGTACATAAAGTGCAACAATGCAGTCGGTGGCGTGTGACTCAGGCGACACAATACCTACTGCACAAAACATTTGCAAGACGCGGAACACTTGCTTATGAGTTGCAGACTGCTTTGTGTGCTCTGCTTTGCAATTTGTAATTAATGCTGCTCATAACGAATTGTATTCTATACTTAAGATGCTCAGAAATCTGAATAATGGTTGTATTTCTTTTTTGAAATGTCTTATTGCGCAGAATAACTTTCGATGCTAGACTACTGGAAATATTTTTGGCGACAAAAACGTTTTTATTCTACACTATTGGTTACAAAAGAGGTAACATTTCATATGTGGCTAGTATGGAGGGAAGGGAGGGAAAAAGAGGATAGTCGGAAAAGCGAAGTAAGAGAAACCTCATTGAATAGTTGGTCAAAATCAAATTACATGAAGCGGTTGCTACTTGAGGACGGTGTCAATTTATAACATAGGTTTTGGTCGATCAGACTTACGGGAGATACCCGAAATTTCACTCGTGCTGACAACACTGACAAGAAGGGAGACCGTGAAGAGGAGAATGTTAAAGGTCTATATTAACGAACCCTCCTATCACGGAGGGCAAATTTCATGGTCCTGTGAAAGTCTGTGAAATACTACCTAGTACGAACCGGTCTATTTATTTCACGTGATAGACTAATACCATTTCCTACCAGTGTATATTACCCAAAGTAGATCAAATACTGCCTCATTAACGCAGTGCCGTATACACAAGAAAATTGGTGGAGAGAAAAATATCTGCCGTTTAAACAGGCAGTGTTTGTTCAAGTGGACAACATGTGCAAAGGTCTTTAGGAATAAACATTAATGAATGGAAATTGATTAAAGTATGATAACTCAGGTGTGGCTGAACATTTGTGGCAGATGTTTCATACAAAATGTCGGATTAGTCATACTGTTATTGAGGAGGAAGGTATGTGGAGTGTGCATGTACACCGATCACGTGCTTCAGTGGTAATGAGATAATTATCCTCAATAATTGTAATTATTGGGAACCCACAACTTTATACCAAAAGGCTTGTTAGCATAAAGGGCAGATTAGACTAAACGGTAACTGTACCTAATAGGCCAGGTATATTTAGTTTGTCGGTATCAAAAAGCTCAACAATTTAAACCAAACTCTTCAAAATATATAAAGTTCTTTATATCCAAAAATGTCGCATATCTTCAACTACATCACAATATCCTGCAAGGAAGCGAGGTGGTCCTCCAGCGCTCTGGGGTTGGGCGGTTCCTAAATCCTCTTCGGTCAATAAACCATGCGCTCCAATAATTTATAACCGTCATCACGGAGCCAGAGCACTCTCACCCCTATTTTTACTATCAGGTCTTGCCTCGGCACCACCTAGGCCGAGCACTCCACCAGTGCGTGCAACCGCGAGGCCTCGCTCAATATAGTGACAGCCCTAGAAGGTTGCTTCTGCCAGATCCAAAACAGACGGTACCGGAAACTATCCTTCCCAGAGATCAACTGATTGACTATCGAGCCAGTCCTTCCAATTAACCTCCAAGAAACATAACAAACATTTATGGAGGACGAGATTACCTATTGAAGAATGCCCTCAATGACAGTTTTGAGTTTTATCCTGTTTCATGTAGGACCAAGATGAAACGTGGTTATACGCGTGACAGTAAAATACAACCTTATCTTTAACACTTAAATGTATTGGTATTGTAATAAGAATTACTTTCAGTTTGTTTATGTATTATGTAATTAGATTATACGTGGAGCCTTATTTCGCTAGCGCCGATAAACTTGTTTACTCACAAACAGTGGCTTAGAGCATGACGCGGACTTCTCAGCTTTGTGACAATAACAACTCATATAACCATGCCTATTTTCTTCTGGGGTAAGTAGAGACAACCAACGACATCTGCACTTCACTTTCAATTCACTTCAGGGATCTCCGATCTTAGGCTCTTAGATTAATGATAATCTAAAGATGAATAGAACTAAACTTTAGTGTTTGCGCCAAATTGCATTATACTATATACCTACTCAATTGAAACACAAAATGAGGAATAATCGCTAAAAGCAATTTCTCGAAGGCAAGACGAATATTAATGTACCAAATAATTTATTATACAGATAATTCGTGCACTATAAAACAAAAAAGATATAAATAAAGAAGAATTATAATGAAATCTCCATCCGATAATGTTTTATTACCGTATGTAAATAACTAACTCCATAAACAGCTGCAAAGAGGAATGTTAAAATACATTTACAATGGCTATAAACTCACCATTCTATTTTGAGAACAAAACACATGACACTTGTTTACTTAAGGAATAATTGCAACGGCACTTAGTGTGAAATTAAAGACAATTGTATTTGCTACGTCACGACAATCCTTCTAACGGAGGGCAACAACCGTTCCTATGCCATGAGTCTTTCGGCTTACATGAAGATGACAGCCTCTATGGCGTGGCGGTAGTGCATTCGGCTGCTAAACAGGGGGCGCCAGATCCAATTGCATACATAGGTCTGGGTGTTTCCCTGCCTTGGAGAGCACGTTATGTCATCAGTCCCGGTAGTCACACGATCATCAGATGTGGCAGTCGTTAGGGGAAATGGATAAAATAGTAGGTACATGAAGACCCACGGTGGAGGCGCGCACATACGCGCCTTCCCATGCCGGGGGCGAGTTGGGAACACCGCGGTACCCCTCCCGAGGATAGCCAGACCGGTAGGAATGGCACTTGGGTCAGCTGGGGTGCAAGGGATGTGTCGAAGAAAACCTCACCTTCGGCCTGCACAGTGACACAGACGGCATGCGGTTTAGTCTATTCGAGTCTGACATAACCTTTCCCTCTGGTTTAGGGGGTGTATAAGCGGGGATATCCCGCACTTAAAAAAAGGCACACGAAAACACGAGTGCAACTGATCCACTCACTCTAGTTTATGGGTGAATTTCTCAAACGTAAAATTTTCGCGGCGTGACTGAAAATCATACCTTAAAGTTAACATATAGTAATGATTATTTTTTGTAAGAAAGATATCGTTTTTCTCTATATGCACGTATAAATTATATTATTGAAACTATTTTTGTGAGTGTGTAAAAAATGTCTTTTCACCTAAATTCTAAGCTTGGTGGCGCGTCCACAACCTGTTTTCTTGGGAATGATCACAGTTTAATCAAAACTTCATTAGTTTACTGAGTATACTTAATAATAATTTGATTCGGCATTATTTTAGCTATCTTCGATACTGTCATTCGTAGTATTTAGTACTATACTTTATCTTAAAAATAATTTATAAGATGCGTCCGCGGCAAATGTAAAATTTTGGTGGGATTTATAAAATCATCGAATTAGTCGTATTGAAAGTACCTATAAGGACGACACTATCATCATTGGAAACTTTCAGTTGGGTGTTAATGAGCACCAGTGCCAGTTGTCCCCAGTCCCGTTTCGTTTTTCTGCCAAACACGTAAGTAGGTCGTTTCATAAGCATCGGACAAAAATATTGTAATTTTTGTGTTGATTATTTAAAACGGTTTATTCTCATTGTATGTTTTAATATTTAAGTATAGTGTACAGGTTCAGTGTGTGTATTAAATTTTGGTAATGTGACCACTATATTCTAAATAGTATTTTTATAAATATATTTTTAAGACGTGAAACTAATTTTGGTGGAGCAATTTTGGTGAATTTGGTGGGGTTTTACTAATCATCAAAATTGTATATTTACACCAAAATTTGTTTTCATAGTTATTTGATTAAGCTCCTACGTAGTCCGACGGGCTACTAGGTCAGGTGACCTCTACGTAGTATACCCTGGGCAATGGAGAAAGCACCGCCTCTCTCCCTAGGTGGGAAAGAGGTTGTTGGCTGTTGAGGGTTGTTCAGAAGCTTTCCTAATTTTCTCTCAGATTAACCATTAGCATATGAACTACCCATACAAAAGACGGGAGAGTAGTTGGGTGAAGTCAGCTGATGCCGCAGTAGGGACAGGCCGGTGTGGTGGAGCATCGTGCGCTCTTTCCGTCACCTGCTTCTACTGGCGTGAAAGGCAGCCTCACTCTTTACTACTAAGCCTACGCCGTTAAAACCTGCCCACCCTTCTTCCCTCCTCTCCACTGTCGACATCATTTGGCTTTTCTTCCTCTGCTTTCTCACTTACATGAAAACTACCGTAGATGCAAGAGTGCCTCATGCAATCTTTTGCACGTGACTCCACGCAACAAAGCGATGAAGTCGAAGATGTAGGTCACACGCTACTCCTGCTTATGTTGCTCCAGCAGCTAGCACTTTGCTATCGTGTAAAAGGTCCTATGCCGCACCACTAAGACCTGGAATTCCCTGCCAGCTCACGTGTTTCCTTCTTCCTACAGTCCCGGGTCCTTTAAGCGGGGCGTGAAAAGGCATCTAATGAGGCCGTCAAGCTGAGTGCCACCACTGTTAACATGGTAAATGTTTACGATGGTGACCCTCTTTCCGAGACTTTGCCTTTAGCTTAACATCAGGCGAGGTGAAGTCAAATTGACGTGCCCTGTGTAAAAAAAAAAAAAAAAAAACTCAATCTTCTCCACAGAAGGCTTCTGACCTCTACCGTCCTCAAGCTCCTACATCCACATACTCACATGTTGCACCAATCTATCGGCGTCCACCACCGATATTAACAGCATACATGGGCAGTTATGGAGTGATTGTCTGATGCTATCCGACCAAAATACCACGCTGATTGGGAATGGACTAAGGACAGATCACAGATCACAGAGACAGTGATAAGGAAGATTCTCATATTGCCAACAGCGGTTCGAACAACGGAATCAGAATCGTGGTACATGTCTCGGATGGTGTAAACCTCTGGAACCCTTTTGAACCGCAATGCCCATCAGCTCACCGCGTGAGAAACTTAGTTGAAGGACTCCTGTAAGTTCAGAAATAGACATCACACTACCAACTTGTCTTGCCACTACCAAGTGTCCATGGCATATCTTCCGTCCACCCTTAGGCATAGCGAGTATATGTTGCTCCAGCAGCTAGCACTTTGCTATCGTGTAAAAGGTACTCAATCTTCTCCACAGAAGGCTTCTGACCTCTACCGTCCTCAAGCTCCTACATCCACATCCTCACATGTTGCACCAATCTATCGGCGTCCACCATCGATATTAACAGCATACATAGGCAGTTATGGAGTGTTTGTCTGATGCTATCCGACCAAAATACTACGCTGATTGGGAATGGACTAAGGACAGATCACAGATCACAGAGACAGTGATAAGGAAGATTCTCATATTGCCAACAGCGGTTCGAACAACGGAATCAGAATCGTGGTACATGTCTCGGATGGTGTAAACCTCTGGAACCCTTTTGAACCGCAATGCCCATCAGCTCACCGCGTGAGAAACTTAATTGAAGGACTCCTGTAAGTTCAGAAATAGACATCACACTACCAACTTGTCTTGCCACTACCAAGTGTCCATGGCATATCTTCCGTCCACCCTTAGGCATACCGAGTACCACCTCTCCCACTTTGAGAATAACTGCCTAAATCTTTTCCCAGCAATCTTGAATAAGTTCGTCGATAATATTGGCGCCATTAGAGTAAAATATAATCCTTGCTAGAAGCACGGATAGATAGGACAATCAAATGTTTTGCTTTTATACTGATACTACTAACAACTAAAGTGGTTTTGCCATATAAAAATTAAGTTGGTGATAAAAGGGTAAAAATTAAGGGTTATATGTAACTATTAAGTGCCAAATTCTAGAAAAAAAACAAAGAAATAGTATAAGTAATAATAAATAAAAAATAAAAATAAGTTGATATGCAATTTTGGTGTTAGACACCAATTTCGGTGTATTGAAAATTCAGGTGTATAAAATAAACAAGTAATTCCCAGGGCTAATTAGACTATTCAAACATAATAGGCATAAAATATGTATTTCTAGCTAAATATTGAAAGAGATTACCTAAATACCTAGAAATAAAAAAAATCACCAAAATTAGCTAAAAATTCATAGATGTTGAAATTCACCCTTATAATGATTTCTACTATCAGAAGAATTTCGTCAATTGGAAGTAAAATATACCTTTTCCACTTAGGTTCATCTGATGGAAAGCGGTTAGCGTAACCTATGAATGTGTGCAATGCAAAACCAGAGGCGTTACACTCATGTAGCTGAGCCTGTAAGAACCTTCTTGAAGAACCCCATATAGTAGATGCTTGGAAAACTAAAAAACTAAATGCTAATGCACACATCAGATTAAAAAAGTTATCGAACTTGTAAAACTTAAAATGGCCAGTCCGACATGGTCCTAATTAACTTTCTAAAAAGGGTATTACATCTTCCTAAATTCAGAAACCTGAATTTAGCCAATTCTGAATTTAGAACAGTGTAATTGCATTTAGGAAGCAAAGCTTCCTAATTAGGAAGCTATTTAGGAAAAGAATGGTTTCCGACGTCCTAAATGGCTAAATCGGATGAGTGTAATTACGTTTCCTAAATTCAGGACGCTCAGTCGCCGCGCGCCTGCCGTCGAGAGCGCACGTTTGTCTTTCCCTCCCAATATAATATTGCGTATGTACCGACGAAATAAATGAAACTTTACATCATCAAGTATGCTAATTATTCAAATCGATCAAGGAAAAATTATATGATCGGTCCAGGCGGGATTTGAACCAGCGATCCTTCTTTTACAGGGAGAATGCTTTGACCACCTAGCTACCAGACTCACGCCCAAACCAATCTGTATCCGTCTTTAAGGCGATGGTGGAGCAATCTACCGACGCTCTTACGAGCTATGCTATCGGCACCAATGAATGATCTGTCATTTATTTTAATCATTGATTTTTGATTACTCCGCCCAAATGTTTGAATGAAATTTTACAGCATGTAGTAGGTATGCTAATTATTCAAATTGATTATGAAAGAAAAAATTCGTTCGTCGTTAAGCTAACCGCAAGGGTTATGGCAATATCAATATTTTGTTTTTTTTATAGTATTGAGGGCATTTTGTCGCAATTCACTCGACAGTCGACTGAGTCGACACGTCCGTCCCTTGCCGCTCGTCCTTCAGAAATGATTTAGGATCCTAAATTAGTGAACGTGTAATCGCGAGCTTCGGTGACTGAATTTCTTTTCCTAAATAGCTTCCTGAATTTAGGATTCTGAATTCAGGAAGATGTAATACCCACTTAAAAATAGCGACGGACTTGTATTGTTATTGCTACTGCTAAATTAAGTTAATAAGTATTTCTGTATAAAAATATAACTTGGTATTACATGCTTTTATATAATTTAACTTAATTTCGAAGGTAAAATTTAAACTGTAAATCTGTTAGTCCATGCAGACCTATAAGTGACAAAGAACCTTCATATTCAGAGAAATGAAACATCATTACAATAAACTAGCTGATGACCGCGGCTCCGCTCGCCTGGAAGTCGGTTACAGCAATCCTTTGTGATCCCCGGATCTACTCAACCAATTGCTATCAAATAAGGCAGATTTTAGATTTTTTCTAATTCATCAAAATCTGTTCAGTAGTCGTCCTGAAGAAACAGAAACTTAAGAATTCCACAAAAAAAACTTGAGTTTGGGATCCATGTTTTTTTTTAAATATCACCAACATACATACACACCTAAAGTACAATTTCATAATAGTCTAGATGTCTAGATGTCTTTATGTCACGCAGTAAATCTGGATAAGCAGTACTTTATAATATTTATCAGAAAACATACCTGACAAGTAAAGACAACTCAAAAAGGACTTTTGAAGATTCAACGTGACACTATGACGTAGAATGCTCAAAATATCTTAAATCTTATTTAGTTAGCTTAATACTGAATAATTAAGTGAATAAAATTTAAGATAATTTTAAAGCATGACTGTCTAATAGATAAAGTAGCATAACGTACAGTCTGGGCCAGAACGTTCTCGACTAAAAAGTCTCAAAATGATCTTAATACCTTGGTCCGTAAGAGTGCCTCTGAGAACGCTATCGGAGTGGTTCTGGACAAATCAAATATGAAGCGATATACCGTCGAGTCACACAGAAGAAGAAGAATACATTGTTATTCAGCTCAACTGTTTAGTTGATATAAATTGTATTATTGTTTGAACTAAAGGTGTGTATCAAATATCAAAATAATCAGTCAACAAGAAGGGGAAAATCAAGGCATGAGTTCTGATTTGTTCTTGAAAATCGATCTAGTGCTTATACGAGCTTACAGATGAAATTGATTTAAAACCCAAAGATTTTGGTGGTTTAGATACCTCGCGATTGCCTCCAAGCGATATTGCAGGATAAAACGCAAAAGAATCGTATATATATGATGCCTGCCTTTTGCCTGTTGTATACTTGCGGTTTGCGTACGCGTCGTATTGTATTGTTCAACGGCCATTTCTCCGCCCTCTTTGTTACTGTAACGTGATAAAATATTATATTTTTAACTCTAACCATTGTTATTTTTAACACAAAAGTGTGATGCGCGAACAATAAAATTCAACAGACATTAAGTGTCGCAATTAACCTACTTTATCGGATTATATCGAGATTTATTGCTTGTTGTTTTGCTATTCACACTTTTTTTGGATATTCCTGGTGTTTTGACGTATTTTTAGATAACTACGCACTGCTAGACAAGAAAGACAGCAAAATGCGTCATGCGTCGAAAAGAGTCGTGGTTGCAAAATATCCAAAAAGTCTTCTCTGAACAACTGTTCCGGTTGACTTATAAACAGAAAGGAATAGAGGAAGATTTGGAGCCTGACGTCCACACATTTCTTTCCATGATTTGGTTTGATCCCTGACAGGTGAACCTATGCGAACGCCTCGTTCATTAATTAGCAACAAACTGGTGCTCAGAGGCGGGTATGTATGACCGGGGCCCTGAAGATCTTGTTGGAACTCAATTTATCCTAGACACAATGGAAGACTGTAAATATTCCCGTGAATATTTAAGTTTTATGAAACTAAAGCCTGTATTCCAGAATGATACTTTGTCCTAAAATTCGATTTATGACTTAGTAGTACAGAGGACAGATAATATTGTATAATAAATTTAAAATCTGTTAATGAAAATCGAGATTCAGTACTGACTGTTGTTAAAGAAAATATGAACGTATAGAGGGGTGAACAGGTTTGTTTTCGAACTTCCCAAGTTTCTTTCCTGTTTTACGATATGTCTAGTGTTGGTACATAGCCCTTAACTTGTATCATATGCGCATGATCATATCGCCAGTGAATCCGATATGCCTTTTTATTTTTCGTGCAGAAATCCCCTCGGATACCCCCCCTTCCGGAGCCGAAAGGGGAGGTTATGTCGGACTCGTACCGACTAAAACCACACGCTGACTGTGGGTCGTGGTGCTAGGCCGGGGGTGAGGTTGTCATCGACATATCCCTCGCACTCCGGCTGACCCAGGGCAATCCCTTACGGTCTGGCCCTCCTCAGGAGGGGGGACAACGGTGTCCCCAACTCGCCCCCGAAATGGGGAGGCGCGCTATTCGGCGCGCCGCCGTTGAATCCGATATGCCTAAGCATCGATAGGTCAATACTCTAATTGATGCCAATAATGTACAAAATTGCAACCATCGAGCTACTAATGAACTGTACAATACATACATACAAACCGTCACGCCTTTTACCCATTGGAGTAGACAGAGACAGCATCTTTCCATTTGCCACGATCCCGACGTAGACTTTTCGTCTCATCGCATTATGTCCTTTTCTCGAAATGTCATTTCTCATAATGTCCTTTTCTCGAAGTGTTTTTTCTCATAATGTCCTTTCTCAAAATATCCTTTTCTCGAAATGTCCTTTTCGTGAAATGTACTTTTCTCAAAATGTCCCTTGCTCAAAATATGTGCGCTACATTAATATTTAGCAGACTAATAAAACGTATTGTATCATATGCTCGCATCAATCTGATCAAACTGAATCCATCAAGTGCCATCAATCAACAGTATAAGAGACCACCATCAAGTGGTATGAAGACATTGACTCATAGAAGTTTGTTTAGTTTTTTTTTGTGTCGTGGTAGTGTGGTGGTGTTGCCAGCATGGCGGGCAAGGTCCATAAATACCATATTATAATACTTTTTTTATTTTAATTTTTTTTTTGACTGTGCGACGCAAGGGACCTTCCCTGTGTTTATCAGCCTGTGTGTATATGTATTTATGTTTGTTTTTTATTATACTGGTCCTTTTCTATGTAGGTTTTATTTTTGCTTGTATACTGTGTTTGTTTGTTTCGTACTCAAGTGTAATTTAAATGTTTTCTTTTTTTATTACCGGCTTTGTTCATTTTTTAATTTACTATTATTTTGTTGTTTTTTTATTCACTGTCATACTCGCGGCCGCCTCTGAAAACCAGTGCTGTCCGCCTGCACTACCACGCGGACAGCATTTACGCTGAAAGGCGACCATTATTATGCACAGTTGTGTTTTATTTATTTATTTTTCTCATTTTTTGTGTGCACAATAAAAAATATTTTCTTCTTGCTTTCTTTCTTAAAAACCCACCAGCCCTTCATCAACTGGCAATAAACCCTTCACACAACCCTAACAATTTGGAAAATTACTGACCTGCCTTTCTTTAAGTCATCGCCAATTGATCAGCAATACATTTAAACACAGAAATACATAACAATATAATAAATTAGCATGTCATCTTATCTCCTAGACTAGTGTTATCAAGAGCTGCGCGCGGGCAAGGCACATAAATCATCGTGATATCTGACGTTTACATGTACGATAGCTTTGACGCAGGTCGTAGACCTGGTTGGTCTAGATGCGTTTTATCTATATACTGCATCTCTTAGGTACTTGCATATAATTGCATAATATGTACCACACTTGCATAATAGGCTATTTGCCTAGGTCGTCGATTCTTCCCAATACTGCTTAAAATGTTAGCTCGTTCTGAAAAAATATGCCTAATAAAAGAAAATATTGCATATCTAAACTGAAACTATGACTTTTCATCAGTTGAAATTCACAAAAAAGAGTCAAAATATAAACATTCAAATTAAATTAAATTATATAACTTTTTAGATTCCTCATTAAATTTTAAATAACTTTTATTACAAACTATATACGTGTAAACACAAAATAGACCTAGACTACGTGTTACCAAAGCGTGACGTCACAATTTCGTACGAATTTGTATGGAGCGTATTCGGGTGGCGATGGCGCGAAAATTGAATATTTCAAATTATAATATTAGTGCAGTCATTGAAGCGAAAAATACGGTCTTACCTCCGAATTTTTTAACTGTGAACCGATTTGCATGAAATTTTGGAATTAGGCTCATCTTACCCTTAACTTCAATAGTGAAAATGATCTGAACTCCGCCTATTATTTATAAGGGGTGTAAACAATCCCTTAATGGAAAAATTTACATTGAGCCATTTTATTGCTAGAAAACATGTCTAATAGTAAGTGGTGAAATTGTAAAGTATTTTCTAACATAATTACCTCATAAACAAATTGTTCATTGTTTTACCTGCTACAATTTTGTTCTTCGATATCCGAGGTTATTATGAAAAAAAATAATTTCACCCCCGAGAAGGGGTGGCACCCCGCTCAAAATGATTTGAACTCCGCAACCACCCCCAGGATAGTTGCGGAGTTCAAATCATTTTCACTTTTGAAGTTAAGGGTAAGATGAACCTAATTCCAAAATTGTAAAAAAATTCGGAGCAATAATGCTTCAATGACAGCACTATATCTCAAAACTATTTGTCGTACGAACATTTTACTTTTAAAGTGGTCATTTTTCGAAAGCAAAAAAATAATAGTCAAGTAGCCTATTTTATTTTTCGTAAAGAATCATTCAATTAAAGAATCGCTGGCCATTGGAGCAAGCGCGCCTTGAGTGGAAACTGCTATCGGTAAACTGATGACTAGATGGACTGATGATCTGAAAGATAGCTGGAAAAACCTGGATAAGGGAGACAGATGATCACGTGCTATCGGAAGCGGCCTATGTCAAGCAATGGAATGCACCCGGCTGGCAGGCAGGCATTTCAAAAGGTTTTTGAAATAACTTAGTAAATATAATCGGAAAATACGTTCAGTTATATGTACTTAATTCCTGTCCACTCAGAACTAAATTATATATTTGTCAGTCAAACATTACATTAATTGGAACGGCTTCATTCGTTTCCATTTTCTTATCATTCTAGGGAGGATGGGGCTCACGTGAAACGTACCTGCGCTGGCCTGGGGGTGATCGGTGGAGCCGCCTGTCACCCTAGCAGAAGCAGGCCGAGGCGGCGGCGCAAAGTGCGCCTCCCCATACCCAGGGCTAGATGGGGACACTGAGGTCCCCCCAACCCGAAGGAGACCATCTCGAAAGAGACGGTCCTGGGTCTGCCGGGGTGCGAGAGATATGCTTTCGGCAATCTCACCTCCGGCAACCAAGGACCCATGGCGTGCGTTTTAGTCGGTTCGAGTCCGACATAACCGCCTCCACCGGCTCCGTGGGGATTCTGCGCACGATAAAAAAAAAACGCGAAACGTACCTGAAAGCCCGTAAACTTACTGATTCTTCTTCATTAAGCCAATCACCACCAATCTAGTTCTACTAGAGGAGTTTAGCCTGCACAAAATTTGGCGACTTTCACATCCACCTCAATCGCCTCAATTGCGCAGGTGTTGGGGCACAGCAGGCATCATAGGAGTGAAGATTTGCTTGGTCGAAGAAGTATTTTTACTTTCAAACGTACTAGGCTACCATACCTAAATGTATAAAGCAATTGATTCCATACTCTAATCCACCGTATTACGCGTATTACCTACCATTAAGATGGCAAATCAGCATAGCCGTAGCCGTAACGTATGGGTGCTTGCAACAGCAGGGATATTTTCGCTTTTCGGGCTGACTGCTTGTTTGTTTCGGTAATCTCTATGACCCTAATATTGCGTACATTTTACAGTGTTGTTAATTTTTTAATCATTCAGTTCTTTCTCAACCCTAATCCCAGGTAAGCCCCTGCTATAGGTGAGGGGTGAAAATTCATCTATCCAAGTTATGAAAATCGAAACCACGCATATTGGTGATGGTTTCTGTAATTTCTATTTACTGCAGAATGAAATCTAGTGACGTGTTTTATTTAAAAAAATGACAAAAAATGAAAAAACCCGTCTGCCACTGAAAAAAACGAAATAAGTTTGATACCAGGCGGTACCCATTTGCCAATCATAAACCGAAAGAAAATTAATGGGTACCGCCTGCCATCAAACTTATTTCGATCTTTTCAGTGTCAGCCAGCTTTTATACTTTTTAATTATTTTATGCCATGTGTATATTTTTGGAATCTCCTAATTCCTTCATTTTGATACCCTACTCGATAAGTTTGAGTCAAAAATATTTTTGACAACATACGTTTTGGCACCAAAAATCTGCCAGGTAGAACATTCTCTTTTACGGAGCCTGATATGGTGATTTTTTAACCTGTAATTTTTTTTAAAATTGAAAACCAATCAAACTATAAATTATAAGTAAGTAATTCTGCAGGTTTAATATTCTCACGAAAGCGCACTTTTGATAGATCAAACAGACTATATTTTTTTTATATCTAATCGTCTGGAAATCACTCACTTTACTAGATCATAGGGAGTATGTATATTTTGTATAGTCTTTATTTCTACAGATGGGTATAGTAGTAAGTGACTTTTAATTGCAAGATTATATTTCTTCCTCTAGTATAATATCACTAATTCGATTTTCATTGAAATCCTTCCAGTTTCGTGTTTAAGAGTATCACACATACTTTCACATAGGTATATATAACAACAAAATCATTAGGATAGAATGTAGATAATTTATATTTCTAACCATAAATTCAAAAGTGATTGTATTATAAAGTTATAAACGCTAAGTTATATACAATTGCGTGTGTGTGTGTGAGCGACTGTGTGTGTACGTGACTGTGTGTGTGAGTTCACAGAGCTGCGCCTGCCCGCGAACGGCCATCACCTACATAGGAGTCATCTAACCAGAGCCCTTATTAGACTTGACCATTACATAACCAATAACCTCGATTATTCCTATTACCCGACACATTTAAGATTGTTTAGTTTTACGCCAGTTGAGTCTTGTATGCTAACCAATCGGCGGCGGCGCGCTGAATGGCGGCGGCGCGCTCAATAGCGCGCCTCCCCATTCCGGGGGCGAGTTGGGGACACCGTTGTCCCCCCTCCTGAGGAGGGCCAGACCGTAAGGGATGGCCCTGGGTCAGCCGGGGTGCGAGGGATATGTCGAAGACAACCTCACGTCCGGCCTAGCACCACGACCCACAGTCGGCGTGCGGTTTTAGTCGGTCCGAGTCCGACATAACCTCCCCTTCCGGCTCCGGTATCCGAGGGGATTTCCGCAAGAAAAAATAAAAAAAAAATGCTAACCAATCGAATTCCGCCGTCTAATCACGTTATGACCGCGTTTGGAACTCGTTGTCAAGTAGAATAAGCGCGAGTCGTTATCGGTATTGACTTATTTGTTTACTACTTGTTTATGTTAATCTTGAATGTTTACTTTACTCGCTATTAATGTTAAGTAAGGTATTGTGTTCTTATACATACTAGGACAACACCCGGTGTAGGTATAATAACTCCCACCTGTAGAGTGCAAATGATATAAAAAACGAGGGATAGACCGACTTCTAATTCATCCTAGTCACATTGTATACGAAGCTATCAAATTTTAGTTGGATGTGGCTGAACTTCGATATTTTCCGTGAAGTGACTGCTATCTGACCTCCACAACACAAAGTTGATATCCAAGCATTGCAGTTGGACCAGTTGTTAAACTTTGTAGGGCTCTAACAAAAGGAAGGTTAAGGCTATTATTATCAATAAACCCGAAACTTAAAGCTCACAACTATAGCCGCATAATTTTAATTCAAAATGTAAAAATACTAAGTCTTGCCCGCGGCTCCGCCCGCGTGGATGTCTGTTATCGCGACCAAACATAGCCTATATCCTTTCTCATGGTCTAATCTACCCCTATATCAAATTTCATCAAAATCCGTTCAGTGGTATAAGCGTGAAAGCCTAACATACAGACAGACAGACAGAGTTACTTTCGCATTTATTATATTAAGTATGGAAGTATGGATTAAGAATTCATTATTAAAACCATCCCTAAAATAACTTCACTAATAATTATAGCTATTTAACAACCACCATAACTTCATTTTTTATAGCACACCAGATTGTCCCGCAAAACAAATGAACAAAAAAAACAAAACATTTGATTTCAATTAAGAGAAACATAACAGAATTGGTCACAAAGGGAAATTATTGATGATTGTTCCATAGTTTTTCATTTAGCATATCTAATTGATAAACTATACCTTCGCGATTTATTGAAAAGCCATCTTTAAAACTTGTTGTGAAAGGCTATATTCCCTTGAGAGTTTATATGCTGTGTATCCTTGAGGTCGGTCGCTGACCTGGAGTGTAATCTCTATGCAACAGCGAACACGGATTGAAAGCTATATGCTAGGTATATGTGTGTTCATGCATGATGTGCTACAGTGAATGACTAATAATGACTTCGGCACATTGCGTAGATAATATAACACATTGTATTTTTTTATGTCAGTTACTTTGTTTTGTTTCTATGCGGTTATGTGTGAAGATAGCGGACTTTATGGCGTAAGGTAGGTCAGTGTTATGTAATATTTTAGAATGAGTTACTAGAATGAACTGATAAGGTAGTATTATGTGATGAATGCAGTATGGAAGTGATTCTTTACGTGTCAGAAAGAAAATATGGTCGGAGAAGCAAAATAAGCGATTAATATTTGTAATCATTTAGTCGCGTTTGGTCCAATTGTCAAAAACAGGAAAAAATTACGGACTTTTTATCCTGTTTCTGGGTGGTTATAAAAAAAACCACGAAGGCCTAATGGAGCCTTCTAACCTAACCTATCCAAGTCGTTTTTTGACAATTACGCGACTAAACACTTTTTAATATTTTAATTACTATCAATTCAGTTGTATTAGTCGCTTAATACCAATAACACCATGCCACAAAGTCTATTCTTTGTATCATGGCGTTAGTGAACTCAACTGTTATGCAGGAGACTCAACTTCCACTGAGTGCAAAATATTTTTATGTGTGTATTAATCTGGACATTACCATGCCTTGCAACTTAGAAAAGAGGGTCCACAAAGAGGGACCATTACAGACACCAACAAGGCTTTCAGCTTGTCCGCTAGATTCTTTTTCAGGTTAGGCTTGAAGGACCCGGGACCGTAGGAATTAGGGACTATGTATGCTGGTTAAGAAATCCAATTCTGTATGGTGTGTCTAAGGAAACAGTCATCGTATCGCTTGATTCTCAATGGCATTGTTTGCATTTGCACCGTATACAAGTGACATCTAAGCTCTGCTCGTGTTGTCCAAGGAAAGAAGATGGTAAGACTAATTGGTAGAACTCATCGGAACATTCGCCATGCTACAGACGGTACAATTACAAAAATAAAACATTTTTACTAACTGAAGAAGTTCAGTAGTTTTGCTTTCCACCGTACTTTTTTCAGCGACCTAATATTGTTTGAAACATTTCAACGAAAAGTCGTTGGAACATGTTTATTAGCTCCATTGGAGACGGCGATGTGACATGTTTACGTAACAGTGCCATGTCTAATGTGCCGGCGAATTATACGAGCCATTGTGTGGGCTGACGATTTAACATCTAGTCTTAATCCAGCGAGCGATCTCGTACATGTATCTAATTATTTGTTTACGGTATATAGGTTGAAGAAGGCTTGACGTCATAAAATATGCGTGCCTATGGTCTCACTACTAGTGGTGCTTCTCCATATCACCCTGTGAAAACCGGAGACATGATAGGAAAAGCGGAAAGCCGGGCGACGAGGTGAAAGGAAGCCCCGATTTCTGTTAGGAAATTATCGAGATGGAGTCTAGAGAGGCATCAAATTTGTTTTATCTTACGTAAGTACAATGTATCACTATCATATCAATACCAGTACTAATATCACTGACAGTTATGTAGCTGTCATCGTCATATGTGAAGCGTAACAATGACGCTTAGTTAATTGATTATCTATCAATAAATTCAGCACATCCCGCCTCCAGAACTACGAAGGTACCAAGCTGCGGCCAACGAGTGAAAGAAATGCTGGCAGGTGACCAACGGAGAGCCGATGCCAGTCCGAAGGACAATTGACGACCTGCCGCGCGACCGCCTGATCTCAAGGTCCCCAATTTGGTCCGATAGGGCCCTTATGGAGGAATACGACCTTGGAGAGCAGTAGCGGGCATCGTGGGAGGCATTTCAGCACCATCCCTGGAAGGACCTGGTACCTGACCCCACCACTAAGACGCCCGGTTTTAACAGTTGTCGTACGGTGTGGTCAAGGGTCAACCGGTTCAGAACTGGACATGGAAGATGCAACTACCATCTTCACAAGTGGGGACTTAAAGATGCGCCGGACTGTGATTGTGGAGCTCCAAAGCAGACAACGATGCATATAGCAGAGGAGTTTCCCTGGAGGAATGCGTGAGCTTCATGACCTCACACCGGCAGCAATAGACTGGCTTCGCCAACTGGACGTCGACATATGAGGACTCGAGCAGAAGCTATACGAAATGATGATGATCAATAAAGTTTATTAAAATCCACCACTTCTATCATCATCATATATTTCCAATAATACCATCATGGAGACGTATTATCCTGATTGCATAAGAGGTCAAAACGAACTTGGAGCCAAAGGTCCGTTTCCTTTTCTATAGATAAACATACATTTAGAAAAGGTTTGTTTCTTTCTTCATTTGAAAGCGCTAATTTCAGAAACTATATAATCAAAATATTTCTCAATTTTATAGCCAAGTTCTTAAGGTTATAAGTTATAGTATATTTAACATCACGCTATGACAGTTAGGAGCCAAACCATAATAAGACCGAACCATACGAAAGACACGAGCGAACGCCTGAAAATTTCATAGCAAGTTAGTTCATAATCAATCTTATTTATTTTCAAGTAAATTTCAACTTTAACAAATCTCTTTTAAAGCAATTACCTACATATATGACTTTCATTCCACCTACATAACCTTTTAACCTAACTCTGAGCCAAAATTGATTTTATCTTCAATTCGGCAGCTGCAATAGACTTGTGCGTGACTCGTCTCTTTTTTATTTTTCTATCTTATCTTTTTTATATTCAGCCTGTCAATTGACTTCACTGTATCCTGCTGGGTCTCTGTTTTTTTATTTGAGCTCGTCATCCATCTACAGCAGAACAAGCTTCGTAGTATTTTGTTTTAATATTTAGTTTTTTCAATTGACTGCCCAACGCTAGATTGTATAAGTTTGAGGTGCAGATCAATATTTCATAATACATATTATATAAATAAATACTGACGTCTGTGAAGCTCCGAAGGGGTAGGCAGAGGTGTATTAACACCTACATTTCACCAACTAAGAATTTCGAACCCACCTAATAGGGGCGAGCCTATTGTTCTCCAGTGGGCACTTAGTCATGGGCTGTGCGTTTACTGTCGGATGGGGAACACGGAAAAATATGGGGTGGCCCTATTCTACGCCACCGGGAATCGACATGATCTCCATACGTAAAGATAGGTTCAAGTAGTTCATTGCAACATTGCAAAGGGCATTAGACAGGTCAGTCTTAAGATGGGTGATCATTCTAAATGTATTGAGACTCTTCGTTCCTGTTGTGGAAGTCAGATGTCAGTCGCCACACCACCGCATCACAGGTAGCCTGGAAAACGGAACCCAACTGATTTGGGAAAAGGTGGCAGAGAAAGTTGATCATCATCCAAACGTTGATCGTATTTGGTTTATCTTAGCTTTAGCGAGATCACCAGCTCCGAGAAGAAAGCCTGCAAGCAAGCATGCCCACGTTCGCCAATCAGTAGGATACCAGCTTACAGAGAGACGGAATGATTTCAAGGTTGAAACCGGAAAGATAGTCGTGGGTACAAAAACGAGGGTAGTAAGCGAAAGTTGCCAAAGAATAGAATCAAACTTGTATTGTACGTCATCAGCGTTTCTCAGAACAATGGCTATCGAAAATACTACGAAAGTGGAGAATGATTCAGAATTGATGATGATTTTCAGAGTGCTAATGTGACGATTAGGTAATTATGGTTCAATGACACGAGGACGTGCGTCTGGCAACGGTCCAGATGCTGTAACTCTGAGAGCATGCAGATGCGTACCTGCGTGAATATTATACAGATTATATTAATAGATATTATATTAATCTCTTTATTTGATAGTATAAATTTGATGAACAATTTATACTGTTCCAAAAACCTAAGTACATTGTGCACGATCCTGATTACTGAAATCGATTAGGTATATAAAGAAAAAGAGAATCGCTCAGGCGGGACCCTTCCCTTTCTTACAGGGATACAGAGGGCTGTATATTTAGCATACTTAGTACTTTAAATTTCATTCTAATTACTGAAATCTGATTTTCTTGTTTACTACTTTTTAGATCGTGATTTTTCAATAGTTGGAATTTTGAAAACTTAAGATTTTATTTATATTATTCAGGGGCAAGCAACAGCAATTCATGATAATTGATATGTACAAATGAAGCCCTTTCGTTTGATACTAAACATGGCATATTCTTCTCAAATTTATTTTTAACACGGTACTTTATGTTCTCTAGAGGGCGCTACATTAGATTCAGTGACACGCCATTAGGTCTATAACCAGCAGATCATCAAGACGCTTCTGACAATACTTCATTTGTCCAGTTCTAATCAGTGGTTGAGGAGCTATGGGGGTAAAGATGAACTTATATGCACACATACATACCTAACCTGTCAAAATGATAACCCTCCTTTGCCTAGTGGGGTTAAAAATACTAAATTTGACAAATTATGTAGGCCCTTACTGAATAAAACCATTAACAATTACCTAAATTACCTTTAATGGTAACAGACGGCATGAAGCCGACCAGCGCAGACGCAGTGCAGTGGGAGCCATATTTATCGGCGCGTACGTGCCCAGGCGCACGATAGTTGCGGCAGGTCAATCACTCGCGCGATATATATACCATGGCAAGCGGCTATCGGCTGTTATTGTACCACTAACAAGTTATTTCTAGTCATTTGCGGTTTGTATTCGATAGCAATTGATAAGGGAGTACCTAAAGTTGTCTGTGGGTATAAATGAAGGGATAGGCAGAGGAGGTTTTATTACCATGTTATAGAAAGTAAAAGGGAATCGGTACCAAATTGCGTATCACTCCTGAAATTCAATAGGAAATCTAGTTGATGTTTGAAGTGTTGATGTGTGGCGAGGTGAAGTCAAATTGACGTGTCCTGCATAAAAAAAATGGGTTCCCTGATACGGAATGGGTACCCAACACAGAGCCTCATTTCTACTAACTAAATTGCACTCGCTGTATCTATAAATTCCTTCCATTCAATCATAGTATGGAATCTACAAAGCCTAATATACGCACAATGAGCGCCAAAGCGTTTTATGCTTATGAGTCTTATACCCATCTTGTGTTAGCGGGGTATGTAACCCGATGGGGGCTCTCTCAAAGCTGGTGATGGCCCAAGGTCAGCCGAGGAGCGAGGTAAAGGCCTTGACCTTATTGAGCTACCTTACACCCTGGAATTTGAGATCCGAGACGATGACGTTCGATTTTAGTCGGTTTGAATCCGGTATACCACCCTGCCGACCGGCGGAGCATCGCATGAAAAAAGGGAGTAATGCCCTATCATGTGACCTTATTAACTACTAAAATGATATTATTAAGTATAGCACATGTTAGTAATGACCTAACGTGTATTCGTGGTACATAAACAATTTAATTACTGCAGGGAAAAGGTGACTTTCAAACGTTCAAATCTAACTGAGGTCACCTCAGAATTAATCGTTCTTAGTTTAAAATGAGATATTTTTAATCTATCGTTGTTTATTGAAGTATAAGACTTATGTCACGGTGATGTGAAAGTTGCTATAACGAGCTGTGTTGAGCTGCCAAGAGCCGTGTACGTGACAAACATGTCACTTGCAATAATTTATGCTATTCGTAAAGATATCGCAAAATAAAAGTGTTACTATCGAAGTACATACATTTAGTTGTGTGGTCGTTGCACATTTGGACATATATCTTGGATCTAACATGTATTCAAAATGTGCTCATTACGCGCCGTACACGTTTCGTGCCGTATCTTTTAAAAATTGTTACGGTGGTGGACGAGCTTATTCGTTGTCCCCCCTCCCAACTAGAGCCAGATGGTAAGGGATGGCCCTGGGTCAGCCGGGGCTCGAGGGATATGTCGAAGACAACCTCACCTCCGGCCTAGCACCACGATACTCAGTCGGCGTGTTTCAGCCGGTTCGAGTCTGACATAACCTCCCTTTCCAGCTCCAGCGGAGGAGGTATCAGAGGGGATTTCCGCACGAAAAAAAAAGAAAAGGACGAGCTCATTCACTAGGTGTAGTAACCGAAGTAGTTATATAGTAGGTTTAGGTAGCTCAAATTCTACTAAACTCGTACATCAATCATAATTGAAAACATCAAACCACATTACAGGATAAATTACCTACTGCGGTTTGCTGTATTAAAATTACGACACACATTAGTATTCTTATTATTATACAAATCAGCTGTTCTCGCTTGAATTCTTTCAAAATTTCAGGTAAGCACGAATGTTGGAATAGAATTTCTTTAAAAAAATTGCGTTATCATCAGGTATTTCACCTTTATTATATAATAGGCCTTTTGTCATTTAAAGGACATTCACAACAATTTTTAACAGAAAAGTTAACACTCTGACCGCATTAGCAATCAAACCTAAAACCCTATGCAAAACAATCACACCCTTTCGGTGAACCACTGAGAGAAGCCTCACAGTTATTTTATGTAATAAAATATATATAGGCGTATTATTAAATACAATAATATTATTGAAAAAACATATTTGCAATATCCTCTTTACTTTGTGTTGCACTCCATGGTGCTTTGATACGAATTAATATTGATAATAAATAAATAACATGAACACAGCGAAAATAAACTTGTTTACACTACACGCGGGTGCAAAGAGCATTCTAGATCCTATTAAACGATTTTAATAATTCATTACGATACAGCTATATTTCTGTAATGGGATCAAATGTGGTCAAACATCGGTTTGATAGGCTATTTACTAACGATTTTTTTTGACTAGCTAGGCCTATGGCTCCGCCCGCGTGGACGTCTGTTATCGCGATCAAACATAGCCTATATACTTACCAAGTTTTAATGTATGTACCAAATGACATATCTTCCAAAATTACGAAGTTTAAAACTAATTTTCATCTCCTATTTAACATAACATAAACTCACGCCTATATTCCCCGAAGGGGTAGGCAGAGGTGCTATACCCACATTTCGCCAGTTTATGTTTTAGGTCCCAGTGTAATAGGAGGCGAGCCTATTGCCATTAACCGGGCACTTATAACATCTCCAATTTGATCCTTTATAATCCCTACTTTCGTAAAAACAGGTAGTCTATGTCCTTTCCCTAGCTCTAATCCATCTCTGTACTAAATTTCATCAAGATCAGTTTAATATTACGTGAAATGAACAAAGAGACAAAGAGAGTTACTTTCGCATATAATATTAATATAGATTCGTCAATCAACTGCAACTCGCCTAATGGCATGCTGCTAGAACTTTATAATAATAACGTGTAGGTTATAAATACTTGTAAATATTACCTAAATGTCTTTATCACTTTTAAGATAACTTAATTATGTAGGTCAAATACTGTTTGAAATCTATTTTCGTGTTTCCTTATTTGTCCTGTTAAATTGGTTCCTTGTTACTTAGAGGGTCTTATCAGCATCCTAGCAGCAGTGACTCATTCCTATGCCGCACGACTAAGACCTGGAACTCCCTGCCAGCTCACGTGTTTCCTTCTTCCTACAGTCCCTGGTCCTTTAAGCGGGGCGTGAAAAGGCATCTAATGAGGCCCTCAAACTGAGTGCCTCCACTGTTAACATGGCACATGTTTGCGATGGTGACCCTCTCTCCGAGACTTTGCCTTTAGCTTAACATCAGGCGAGGTGAAGTCAAATTGACGTGTCCTAGATAAAAAAAATAACTTGTTACGGCCCGGCCGGCGTGTCTAATTTCTCCTAAATACAGCGCGATAAGGCGTGTCTGATGGTAAGACTAGTTATAAAGCCATAGTTTAGTTTAGTCATATTCAAAGGTACTGAGAAGTCCAAATCCTTTTATTATATATCTGTTTCCTACCTATCTAATTGTAAATATTAGGTAGCAGACACAATCAGATTAGTAAATAGAGCCACTAGATAAAGTTTTGTCAGAATGTTTATTCGTTACTAACTGTTGCCCAGAGACAGCGTATCCCATCACCCATGAGAACCTATTCCAGGGACAATAGGCTATAATCAATTCCTAAGTCAAATTTCAGTTCCCGAAAGACGAGGAGTCTTTCGGGAACGCAAGAAAAAGTTAAAGTATAGTCACAAAATAGATAGTACTGTATTGTTAACAAAAAAATGTGATGTCATTCATTACTTATTTATTGAGTAACAAGCATCCAAACATCTAACATACGCTTACGTCTATTTCTCTCCGGGGTAGGCAGAGAGATAACTACTCTCCTTTATCCTTATATATCATAAAGTTAATTATTCAATCTAGTACCCGTGTGGTGACGGAGAAAGAATAAAACTATCACCACCCCGTCTCATCCAAAGGCTGTCGTAAGAGACGACTAACGAAAAATACACAGACGATATCACTGCTAAAGAAGGATATTTAAAAACCTTGTACCAACTTATCTGGCCAACGTGCAAACAGAAGGCCAAAGTCTCCTAACATTCGGAGATTAACTTATTAACTTATTAATGTATTGACTCATTCTAGTTTAGTTATCTACTCAATTATAGCATTTATTATGCTAACTTTAAAGTTCGAAAAACATCGGAAAAAATGAAATGCTCAAGTGAGACTTGAACTCACGACCTTTCCCTTATAGGGGGAATGCTCTTCCAACTGGTCCGTCCCCCTCCTCCTTAAAGATGGATATAAAGAGAAGGAAAATTTGAATTGATTCAGGCGTGGCTCAATAGCTCAGTTGGAAGAGCATTTTCCCTGTAAGGGACAGGTCGTGAGTTCAGGTCTCATTTGAGCATTTAATTTTTTCCGATGTCTTTCGTACTCAATAAAACCTCAGTGTAACAGTATACAGTAAATAAACGAGTGCGTATCAAAGACACACCTGAATTATAATGTTAACAAAACCACAGATTAACAAGCCGTGGTTATAACAGAATTATCGCGAACAATGCGTTAGTGGGTCGACAGGAAACTGAGCACAAACAACACATTTATTAATTAGTTTTATAACAAATAATAGCACTTGTACGCCATTATTATTCTCGTATAATCTTGTTTGGTACATTATTGATCTCGATTCAATGTTTTGAACGGAAGTTATGATTTAATCAGTTAACATTTAGTAATGTTTTTTTGTATGGTTTGTGGGTTAGGGCAGTTTATCTTTTAGTAAACATAATAACATCTCAAATGAAAAAATTCAGTACCATATTTCATGACATGTCATGTCATGTCTCCAATCCCAGTTGCATCATTTTGGAGTCCTTAATCTCGCTTAACCGACTATGATAACTTTTACCGGAGTAACTGCCAGGCATCCCTAAGCCCTTTCGGATACTCTGCCGTCACCCGGCAGGGGTATTTATGACGAATTTGAATCGACTGAAACCGCTCGCCATCTTGGTTGGTCATAATTGTATACAGTGACTAGACCAACGGCCTCCATGACCGGTGGCCTGAGGACGGTAAGGTGGCTGCTCACCGTCCTTACAGAATCAGGCCCATGACGGCAGCGTGACGTGACGGATTCCCTAAGCCCCCCCCCCCCCCTAAGAAGCGGGATGACACCCGAAAACCCCCCATAGACGCTGGATAGCACCCGATTCACCCCCTAGGCGATGCCGCAGTAGTAGCCGTAGGTCTGATAGCAGTCCTGGGACATCTTTCTGAGGGCTTACCCGGGGCTGCCAACCATAGGCTGTTGGGCGGTACCGTGAGGGTTTTTAATCGGTAGGAGTCTGGCATAGCATCCATGAAGGATATTCCATCACGGTAAAAAAAAAGAAGTCTAGAGTGACTTGAGAGTGACTATTTGATTGTGTGTGTAAATAATAATATCACAGACAGGTTATATAATATTTTAGGAGTTCTGTATTAGAAAAGAGGTACTATGTAGTGAAGTGCACGCCAGGCCCTGAGTCATAGCTAACAAGTAAACAACTTTATCAGCGTTTAGCGAAATAAGGCTCCGCGTATATTCTAATTATGTAATACGTAAACAAACTGAAAGTCATTGCAATAATTCTGCTTATGTGTTTGAGTTTAATAATGAAGATAAGGTTGTATATTCTCACGCATTTACACCCACATTTCACTCATATTCATTAATCCATACTTAATATTATAAATGCGAAAGTAACTCTGTCTGTCTGTCTGTCTGTCTGTATGCTTTCACGCCTAAACCACTGAACCGATTTTGAAGAAATTTGGTATAGGGGTAGATTAGACTTTGAGAAAGGACATAGGCTATGTTTTGTCGCGATAACCGACATCCACGCGAGCGGAGCCGCGGGCAAAAGCTAGTCCTAGATAAAACAGGATCACACATTGCGACATGCAATAAAATTAACAACGGGACACTCCACCCAATACCATTGGAATGAAAACCGACGACATATCTGAAAGCTGGTATCGTGCTGATTTACGGACGTGGCTCTGGAGCAAGATTTCCTCTCTTATTTGAGTGGTTAGACGGCAGCCAGTTCTATTCCAGCCCAACCTCAAGCGTTAATCTCAGTCGCATCCGAAGCTTCCAGCTTGGAGTCTGGGGTCCGCTTTTACCAGTCTAACTGCAAATTTGGCTGAACTTCGATATTTTCTATGAAGTGATTGACATCTGACCTCCACAACCCAAAGGCGATATCGAAGCATTGCAGCTAGACCAGTTGTTGGACTTTTGAGGGCTCCAACTACCTGTAACGAGTGCCATAGATTTTCGTATGGCAACCGGGACCAACAGCTTAACGTGCTCTCCGTGGCACGACCAGACTAATGCAAATAGCCACATTCATGCATACAAATATTTGCATTGGGTGGGGATCGAACCTGCGCCTCCTGCGTAGCGGCCGTGTTCACCACCGCTACGCCACGGAGGCTGTCTATTCCTGACCATACCACTGAAATAATATAGGCCAATAATACGTCTCTATTCAACCCTTCGATGATATAAAGGCGTGAACATATGGTGTGGTTTCTAAGCCAGGAAGTACATAAGGAAGCGCACACCGCCTATCATCGAAGTGACAGTCTCCTGTCTTCGGCGAACATTGCGGAGCAATTTCCGCCTAGTTCCAATATCATCTGAGTTCATTTCCTTGTGGTGTTAGACGCGACTGTTCTACTAATATATACCTACTATACATATGTATATCTTCACGTCATTGTCTTCCTAAAAGGCTAGGCAGAGGAGTATTAACACTTATAAATTGTTCGTAAGTACTATTGCCATTAAAAAAAAAACAGATTTTAGTGTTGCTAAAATTGTAAAAAAGAACTACCCTCGTAAATATAGTTTCTGGCGCTGAAATTTTTGTATGCATGAATATGGCTATTTGCATTGGTCTGGGTATTTCTATGTATAATATCAGTCAATCAACAAAAATATAGCGTTAATTCGACCAAACGTTTATTAATCAAAAGTATTTCGGGATTAGATTTTCTCGATCACTCAATGAAAGGTGTATCGTTGATTCGACCAAACGTTCATCGGGCCTTCGTTCTTTCAATCGGTGATGAAAAGGTCTACAGTAGTTTCGAACATTCGTAACTTAGTAAATCGTTTATTCGGTCAGACGCAAAATAACAAAACGTGTTTTAGATTTCCCGTGAATCGACAAACCATATTTCGGAATTCCGTGGTAAACTCGTTACTATCCCTACCTATACCCCTATAGGCAGGAACATCATATTAATATAAATAATTCATGTTATTTCCAAATATTACAAAAATAAAAAGTTTCAGAACTCGGTGCTTCTTTGGGGGGTTCACATAAATGTCTATAAAAAAGTGAAAACGTTAAAATACAAAGTTATTCAAGTCCTCGTTGGGAAAAGAAAATAATTAATTTATAGAGAAACCAGTTAGAAGTAAAAAACAGGGGCAAACTTGTTATAATATCATGGGAAATACAACTGAGTTTCGTTTAACGACCTGAGTTTCAATTGGGGTGCGCACTGCCTCCTGCCTGCCTTTTTACTTTAGGAACTTTGAGTGGACACTGATTAAAACCTTGGAATATATTTACAAAAAAAAGTTGAACTTTCTGGTCAACAATCTTTTTGTTCTGACAGTATTGACTAAGAACTTTTTCATTACGAATTTGTGTGTATATCAGGAATTTTCATGTCTTTCTTGGGTTTTCAAAGATATTTGTATATCGGCGGGTGGAGTGTAGCTCCAGTGCTCTTACGAAGCTAGCTTAGCAGTAAGGTTTTTATGAATGGATCAGTTGGCCAATACCAGCCAACTGATCCATTCATAAAAGCCTTACTGCCACTGAGTTAGTATGAAGACGGAATTCACTCCTTTATTACAACGAATGCAGGACATGATCAGGTCTGATCCCGTTCCCGCTACACTCTCTACTATATTAAGCGTGTATTGTACATATACACCTTCCTCTTGAATAACTCTATCTAATAAAACCAGTTCCAAATCCGTTGCACAGATTTAATGGTTTTGAAGCGACAGCGACTTTGTTTTATACTATTGAGTGTTAGTGATGGTGATGATGATGAGTTCGCCCTACTTGATCATAAACCGTAGCTGAATAGAATAGAATAGAATAGAATAGAATCTTTATTTGCATGAAACACAGTGTGAAGGATGTTACATAGTATGGTTTCTAAGCGTGCAGAGTGTCTCGCCGATCTATCCACATGCAAACTTTGTCATTATACAATTGTCAAATAGCTAGACACAAAATTCTTCTCATTCTAACGTTAACATTTTTTCATAATTAGTTAGCCTTTAGATCATTAGGTATTATATAATGTTTATAAGTTCTTAAGATATCGCATCAAAAAAAATAAGAATTTAAATAAATAATAGAAAAAAGTCAATTTGAAATTAATTAGAAATACAATTTTTTACACAAATTAGGCATTAATGAATTTTTTTTAATAATATTTTACTTATATTAATTGTTAATTCTTATAATAATTAGGTACATTTATTATCTAGAAATTCACGAATTGTGTAAAAGCACTTTTTAGTTAACCATTTAAACAATTCCTTGCTAAATTTTGGAAAAGGTAACTCCCTTAGTGTTCTTGGTATGTGATTGTAAACTTTAACAATCATGCCGTTACAATTACTTTGATTAAAAGTGCTTACTGACCGGGTGACTGCTAGTTTGGTTACATCTCTTGCAAGGTATTTTTTATTTACGCATGCTTTCTCAAATAGTTTTGGGTTATTCTTAACAAAAAGAGCTATCTAGAATATGTAGATGGAAGTAATTGTTAATAATTTATTTTCTTTAAAAGGTTTTCTGCAAGAGTCCAGTGGGTCTAATCCAAAAATCGCTCTAACGCATTTTTTTTTGGGAAATAAATACTTTATTTATATCTGTCGAGTTGCCCCAGAGTAACACGCCATACCTGAGTACAGATCCGACATAGCCATGGTACGCTGTTAGGGCAGCTTTTTCACCCACTTGTTTTTTTAGATTTCTAAGCGCGTAGACAAATTTATTTATACGAGCACTTACATTTTGCATGTGTGTTTTCCAGTCGCAATGTTTGTCTAGTACTATACCGAGAAATTTTATATCTTGGACTTCAGCAATTATTTTATTATTCATTTTTATTTCAAGTTTGTTCTTCTGTTCTGTTCTGTTCTGTTTCGAACTCACTTACCTAAAGTGAATTCGAAAAAGAAAATCATCTTGGTAAATACTTTTTCACAAGACATATGTGTTGATTAGGAATTCCATGTTTCTACGGTCTGGCAATGATAAGAATGCAGTTTAATTGTTAGTCATTTAAATTGCTGCTGTTTGCGCCATAGTTTAATGAACTTTAAAATTATCGTTTTTTTTTTCATTATCTGAAACGTCAAAAAAATCGATTATTATAGGATGTTGCGATCGATTATGTCATACCAAAATCCACAGTTTTTATAAGTCCAAGCGGAAACGTGCAAACGCTGACTGTGCTTGGAATCAAGCTGACATGCAAACTGCAGTGGATTTAAAAATAATATATAATGTGTAGTTTCTTCGTAATTGTGAAATAAGAGCTATATATAATATATAATAAAATTACTTTAATATATATAATTAAAGTAAAGCCAACGAATCGAGAGAAAAAGGTAAACAAAGTTTCAGTGGTTCCAAACTATTATCATTTCAAGCGCATTCCAGACAGGAATGAAATTGCTCGTATGATGGCAGATCTGACAGTTTAGAACCACTGTGCTGACAGCTTTCCTGTACTATGAAACACGCAACGACAGCTGTTGTTCGGCCATTGTCACGTACGTGTGACATGTGCGTCAAAGACAGAGAAAATAATCGCTAGTTATCGCAACATAACTCAGTAATGGTCGCTTTTTTTACCTTTTTTCTCTCATCTCATTGGCTTTACTTTACACGCCGTGGTTAGGGAACTGCCCAAATTGTAATGTTTCGCACATCTGATAGTACTTACATTAATAAAGGTTTTATTTTTAGACCACTGTTGAAATAATTCCCATTTGAGTGGCATTTTTTTAGGAAACATTACATTGATACTGTAAAGTTCACGTAAATATCACTCATTGAAATAAAATCATACCTTGCAACCATGGCTGTTGAAAAGACGCTGAAACATCAGACTAAAAGTACCAAAGAAATAACAAAATAATTAGTTAAAAAGTGATTTTATTTCAAAGAAACAGTACTTGTTTTGGGTGTGTGAATACGTTTGGAAGTTAAAAGGGATTACTTTGTCACTATTGTGTGGCACCTGTAAACCTGTTAATCCTTGGAGATCATTGGAGCTGATCCTGTCGTGTCCCGAAGAAAACTAATTAGTGTGGGATGGACCCGCAAGGAATTTAATCAGAAGGTAATTGGAAGAGTTGGGTAGCTTGTTAATGGTATTGTGTCCTTCGCTAAGCCGATTTTAATTGTTCATCTTTATGATATAGGTGTATTTATTTTTGTGGGTGTTATTTCGTATTTTGTATTTATGTGTGTATGTGTGTTTCTTTCTTTCTTTCTTTCTTTGAAAGGTTGCCTGTAAGAGATCGCTCTTAGCGATATGGCCGCCATTTGTACAGTCACCTCTATAAATATGTATACACGGTAGGGTTCCAGAAACAAGTAACCGGGGTTAACTTCAAATTCTTGTTTACAAAATATATAGCAAAATTATGTAAACTCTTAATATTTCATAAAAATGTAACCATTACACGCCTCATAAAATGTATCAACTAATGCTTGCAAAAATATATCCACAACTAACGGGTCAATTTAATGGAAACATGCTATAGTTCATATATATGTAAACACGTACTTTCAAAATAATATAAAATATACTTTCAGTGAAGTTATGTAGTCTGTAGTCTAAAATATGTAGTTTTCTATAAAATCGAAACTTCAAATTCAATTCTAACTTAGATTCAGACGCGACTCTCAGACTCAGACTCTCAGACTCAAACTCTCAGACTCAGACTCACTCACACTCAGACTCTCAGACTCATAATCTCAAACTCAGACTCGGACTCACTCAGACTCTCAGACTTAGCCTCTAAGACTCAGACTCTCAGACTCAGGCTTCCAGACTCAGACTCTCAAACTCAGACTCTCAGACTCAGACTCCCAGACTCAGACTCTCAGACTCAGACTCTCAGACTCAGACTCTCAGACTCAGACTCTCAGACTCAGACTCTCAGACTCAGACTCTCAGACTCAGACTCTCAGACTCAGACTCTCAGACTCAGACTCTCAGACTCAGACTCTCAGACTCAGACTCTCAGACAATTAAATAGTTTTTATTTAAAGTCACAATGGCCGACATCCACGCGAGTGGAGCCGCGGACATCAGCTAGTTATTTATATTAGCGTGAGTGGATGTGCCTTGAGAGAATAAAGAGACTAACTTCACTGAAAGTATATTTTGTATTATTTTGAAAGTACGTGTTTACATATATATGAACTATAGCATGTTTCCATTCAATTGACCCGTTAGTTGTGAATATATTTTTGCAAGCATTAGTTGATACATTTTATGAGGCGTGTAATGGTTACATTTTTATGAAATATTAAGAGTTTACATCATTTTGCTATATATTTTGTAAACAAAAATTTGAAGTTTACTCCGGTTACTTGTTTCTGGAACCCTACCGTGTATACATATTTATAGAGGTGACTGTACATAATGTCATGCATTGTCCATACATTTACTGTAATACTGGTGTACAATAAAGATTTATCTATCTATCTATCTATCTTTTTTTCTTTCAACCTTTGGTACATGGTGTTTGTCGAAGAACGCCAGAATAGATTTAAGTGAGATTTCATGTTTTTTTTAATAAATCTCTGAATGAAATTAATCTTGAAATTTAATGTATAACCGACTTATTGATAAAAAAAATTGTTGTGATGAAATAATAATATATCTATCAGGATCACACACAAATAAATGTGTGTTTATTAGTTTGTCCCTATGCTATCACTAGGTACCCATGTTTCAGTCGGTTAGAGTCCGACGTCTTCATCATCGTTAACTCCATTAAGAGCAACACTAGGGTCTATGTCTCCTATGTCCTTTTCTATACCCTTGAGAATGTATTTGTAAAGTTCAGTTGTAGCTAAGTCTTGCTAGCGTAACAAACAAACTCCTACATTTATAATATTAGGATCACAGTGAAAGATCCCAACAAAAGTTAAACGAAGCAAAAGACAGATGATGATTTCTCAAATGAACAGTTTAACGACCGCCATCTTGATTACTCTCACGATATATAAGGGGTCATACAATCCGCACTAAAATTATGCAAAACATTGGGGCCTATTCTGTAGCGCTTCTCACTGATCTAAACCATCGCTAAAATGTTATAACTTGAATATAGAAAGAACGTTCTATGTAAAACGATTAATACCACTATTTTTTTAGTATCGAAGTATAAAGTATTTTAATTATACTTATAAAATAAGATACTAAATGCTTTAAAATTTCGTTCAATTTTTGTTTTATATATTAAGCATTTTCGACATAAACTTGAAATCGTATACAAAGCTTGCAGTTTGGAGCCCGGTTTTTGCTCTCTGGCTTTTTCTTTTGATTTGATTTATTTTGGCTTTTGCGGGGACGACTGGCATGTAACCCCCAATTCGAAAAAAACCTGCACCAGAGCTTCATTCGCTAATTTGCCACTGCTAGCAAGTGTGGTTGATTTCAATTCTAAAGATTTTAGCGAGGTATCCGTACATCACAATATAGTTACTTTTTAAACATACGGTATTAAAACTGATTTTGGGTTTTAGATGAAATTTTTAGTCATTTACGTACCATAGTTCGAATCAGTAAATGTCACGTTTTGTGTTCCGAGTAGTTGTTCCAACTATGTAAGGTATAAATTTTAGGCCCGTATTCTAGAATGTCGATTCAGCTACTCAGCCTGAATCTAGTTTTATCTGAGTCCAGATTATTTAGACAATATGTCAAACTATCAGCTGTCTATAAAATCTGTCCTCAGATAAATCGCGATTTAGGATGAGTGTCATACTAGAATACAGGCCTTAGTCTAGTTTAGAGCCATGTTGCAGCAGAATCGACCCCCATGTCAGACAAAGGCACACTTAATGGCGTACCCTCTACTAAATTGGAGCATCTCTATGACGAGGATATTGTCTTATATCCCCTATTTACATAAACATCCCGTACTTATTACAACGAATTGCATTATCTATTCCACCTCTCTCTCACTCTTCTACCCTCTCTGTCTCATTCGACCCAATCATGTGGTCCCTTCATTAATGCAAATGCCGCCTGACCATAACTCAAGAGTTAACCCTGACGTAACGCAATAGAAGGTTTCTCGTCCCTCCTTTGGTCGTACATTACTGGCTGACAAGCATGCATGCCTTGGCAATTTATAGCTTCACGCATCGATGGATAGCGTATTATGTATACCATTGACTTTCTACTGTGTTATTTCTCTGTATCCTTAACCTTAGCCGACCAGGTGTAACAGAGTTTCCTGAACAAATCTTATCGATAGAGAGTATCTTGTGTAGATTGGTAGTGTTGACCTTTAAGCATTTAATTTGAAAAATTTATAACTGAGAGACTCTTTATGATAAATAAAATAGTTTTTGGCCTTTATTAGTAGCCATTGTAGAGAGAGATCTTACCATAAGTAATATTTGATGGTCAAGCCAAACAACTAAACTGTGGAATGAACTGTTACCGGCGGTATTTCCGAACCAATACGACCTTCAAACCTTCAAGAAAGAGCGTACTCTCTAATGAAAGGAATGCAACGCACTTGTGACTCCTCTGGTGTTGTAGGTGTCCATGGGCGGCGGTGATCGCTTACCAACAGGCGAACCGTCTGCTCGTTTGCCTGCCTGTTAAATAAAAAAAAAACGAAATAAATAGCATTACAATCTGTTAAAAATAGTATTATTTCAATTGGTGTTATGTATTCGCGGAAACTTCAGAGGTTACGATAGAATCAATTATAACAATTTGTATATAAGTCTGTTAGAGTTCGGATGGCAATATCTACGTTATCAAACAAGCTTTTTTTCAAAACCCTCGAGTAAAACCGCGATACACAGCTAGTCGTATACCCAATAAATAAATAATCAGGGCTCTGGCGAGGTTATTTATGGTCGGGTCAATCGCGCCACTAGGATTTTTTCGGGCGGTGTATTTTATCATAATATCACGTATCATTGGCTAGAGAGGCCACACGGCAGCCTCTCGTACCGGCTGACGCAGGTGATCACCGGACACGGGTGTTTCGGGAGTTACCTGTGTCGAATCCGGAAGGAGCCAACGTCCGAGTGCCATCACTGTGATGCGAGCGAGGACACGGAGCTGCACACGCTGACCGAGTGCCCGGCGTGGGACACGCCGAGGCGGGTCCTAGTGGCGGCTCTGGGGGTGGGAGTCCTCACACTCGCCACGTTGCTCACAGCGATGGTAAGATGCGCGAACGCTTGGGGTGCGGCTGTCTCCTTCTGCGAGCAAGTAATGCTCGAGAAGGAGGCGGCCGGTCGGGTCCGGACCAGACTCCGGGCCCGGGAAGCCCGCGCAGAGCGAAGACGAACCGGACGTCGGAGGTCGCAGAACGACCTCCGTCCTCCATGAGCGCTGGCCTGGGGGTGACCGGTGGAGCCGCCTGTCACCCTAGCAGAAGCAGGCCGCGGCGGCGGCGCAAAATGCGCCTCCCCGTAACCGGGGCTAGATGGGGACACTGTGGTCCCCACAACCCGAAGGGGGCCATCTCGATAGAGATGGTCCTGGGTCTGCCGGGGTGTGAGAGATATGCTTTTGGCAATCTCACCTCCGGCAACCAAAGACCCAAGACGGCGTGCGTTTTAGTCGGTTCGAGTCCGACATAACCGCCTCCACCGGCTCCGTGGGGGTGGTATCCGTGGGACTTTTCGCACGATAAAAAAAAAAAAAAAAAAAAAATATCACGTATCATAAATAACAGTTTCCGGTTTTCTTGTGTTTTCTTACGAGATCTTAAGCCAAGTAAGGCTACGTTTTGGCTTGTGGATCCGCGACGGATACTGCGGTGAGAGCAGCCAGCGGGATGTTGCGTAATTCATACAGCATTTCCGTGAATTCATAAATTGTGGTTCACTGAAAATGTAGCTTGGCATATTATGTCGGACGATAAAACGAGTTTACTTAGTCCTCGGTGAGATATAGTACAAAGCTGGCCCTGCCTATGGGTGTACCGGGTGTAAGGGGAACGCTCCCGAAGCTGAAAGCCCCTAGTAGTACTTCAGGTACATAACATATTGGCATAGAAAAACGATTTGGACAATTTTTTTTCAAGATAAAAAATATTTTTTTTACAAATCATTTTCTAAAATGCCAATGTGTTATGTACGTACTACCAGGGATTTTTAGTCACAAATTATTTATTCACCCAGTACTTTCAGTACTGCAAAATTGCTAAATTCCATTGGACCGTACTGCAAAATGATAAACATTCAGGATCAGTATTTCTTGCTCGGACACTTGACAGAGGTCTCGACCTTATTCCACAGTGGACATACTTGTGTAATGAAAACATATTTTAACCTATTTGGGTGTAAATAGGCTACTTTATGCCGCTGTTACACCACATTCATTCGACTGACCTTATAGACTGGATAGTGGCGTACACCTTTGAATGCGGTGAGCTTCCTTATATTAAGAAATGGCAAATTTCATTATATGTCAGTTGATGATCTTGTTACTTGAAAACCACTCTTTATTACCTATTATTAGCATTCCGATTTGGTACGTACAGTCAGCATCAGAAAGATGTTGACGAACATAGTGCTCAAAATGATCTTAATTTCGTTTTTGCCCCCCCCCTTCCAGTTGACCGATTGTTCTGATATTTGGTATACACCTTTAGTTTGGACAATGATACCAAATAAATCAATAAAACAGTTTGATTTGCTTTTAACACGAGAGATTTAAGATCATTTTGAGACTTTGTCGTCAAGATATTTATGACGCTGACTACACCCACGAGTCTTGCCTCCATGATTAAATTGTATCAGGAAATGAAAGAAATATATTATGACTTTTCAAGAGTCCATTTAAAAAAAACTGGTTGATCTTGAGAAGAGCTCGAAGTTTTCGAATATTTCATTGAAACTCTTATGTTTTTTTTATATGGAACACGTCAATATTACTTTACCTCTCCTGACGGTAAACTGTAGATAAAGTCTTATGAAAGAGTCACCATTATAGATACCTTTTTTTTTTTTTTTTTTTTTGTTTTTTTTTTTTCGTGCGGAAATCCCCTCGGATACCCCCCCTGCCGGAGCCGGAAGGGGAGGTTATGTCGGACTCGAACCGACTAAAACCGCACGCCGACTGTGGGTCTTGGTGCTAGGCCGGAGGTGAGGTTGTCAAGGACATATCCCTCGCACCCCGGCTGACCCAGGGCCATCCCTTACGGTCTGGCCCTCCTCAGGAGGGGGGACAACGGTGTCCCCAACTCGCCCCCGGAATGGGGAGACGCGCTGTTCAGCGCGCCGCCGCCGTGGCCTGCTTCTGCTGGGGTGGCAGGCGGCTCCACCCGTCACCCCCAGGCCCGCGCTCATGGGGGACGGAGGTCAGTCAGTGCCCTCCGACGCCCGAGTTGCCTGCGCGCGCGGGCGGCGCGATCCGCGAGTCTTCCTCGCTCGCGCCGCCTCTCCCGCTCCGCCGTCTCCTTCACGACCATTACCTGCTCGCTGAAGGAGACGCCGGCCGCCCACGCGTTCGCGCAGCGGACCATTGCTGTGAGCAGGGTGGCGAGGGTGAGAACTCTCACTCCCAGGGCTGCCACTAGCTCCCGCCTCGGTTCAGCCCATGCCGGGCACTCGGTGAGCGTGTGCAGCCCCGTGTCCTCGCTCGCGTCGCAGTGATAGCACTCGGACGTTGGCTCCTTTTCGATCCGACACAGATATCTCCCGAAGCACCCGTGCCCGGTGATAATCTGCGTCAGTCGATACGAGAGGCTGCCATGTGGCCTCTCGAGCCATTCCCCCATGATGGGCCTTACCGCCTCTATGACGGCATGCCCTGCGCGTCGTTGCTCAAGTCGTCGCTCCCACTCCGCCACCATGATCCCGTGGAGCCGGGACCTCTCGGCCCGAATGTCTTCGGGCTCGGGATCGAATCCCCGCTCCCGCGCCTCCTTACGGAACCGATACAGTGCCGCAAGGGATCTCGCTTCCAGGATCCACGGTGGCGATCCGGCTAGGAGACTCGCCGCTTCAAAGGATATCGTGCGGTACCCCCTAATGGCCCTGCAGGCCATCGTCTGCTGCGGAGCATGCAGCAGTTGCACGAACCTGGCCTGCAGGGCGTCCGCCCACACGGGGCACCCGTACAGGGCCATGGACCGCACGACACCCGCGTAGAGTCTCCTGCAGGAGTCCTCTGGGCCCCTCAAGTTGGGCAGCAGCCGCATCAGCGCGTTAGCTGACACCAACAGTTTGGGGCGCAGACTTCGGAAGTGCTCTCCGAAGTCCCACCGACCGTCGAGTACGAGCCCCAGGTATTTCAGCCGGGGCTTGATGTCGATGGGAGTACCTCCTACTATCAAGCTGGCTCCCGTGGGTGGCCTGCGCCGAGGACCATGAAAGAACAAGGCCTCGGATTTGTGCAGAGCCACCTCGAGACCCAGCCGCCGGATCCGATCCACGACTTGAGCAACAGCGGTCGTGGCCCTCTGGGTCGCCTCGCGGTGAGTAGCGCCACTCACCGTCACTAGCGTGTCGTCCGCGTAGCACGTGACGGTGGCACCGAACGCGAGCTCACCGCGAAGCACCCAGTCGTATCCGATGTTCCACAGGAGCGGCCCCAGGACCGATCCCTGTGGGACACCGCACGACATCTCACGCCTACCGACGCCGGTCGCACTTGGGTAGATGACGGCCCTCTCCGTCAGGTACGCCCCGACTATGCGGCGGAGGTAGAGAGGCACATCGTGGTACACGAGCGCCTCCCTGATGCAACTCCAGGGCAAGGTGTTGAACGCGTTGGAGATGTCCAAGGACACCGCCAACGTCACCTCGCCCCGGGCGACCGCATCCTCCGCCAGAGTCCTCACGCGCATGATGGCATCCACAGTGGAACGCCACCGGCGGAAGCCGTACTGAGTGTCCGCTAGGTCCGGCCCCACTCTAGAGAGGTGCTCGACGAGGCGTTTGGCAATCACTCTTTCGAAGAGCTTGCCCACCTCGTCGAGCAACACTATGGGCCGGTACCCGGACGGCTCGTCCGCCGGGCGTCCGTCCTTGCGGATGAGGACCAGTTTCCCCGTCTTCCACATCTTCGGAAACTGGCCCCGCTCCAAGCATGCGCTGAGGAACCCTCGCAGTCGGGGTTCGAGACCGTCTTCTCCTAGAGCTAGGACCCACGCACGGCCTGGAATGCCGTCGGGTCCCGGGGCGGTGTTCTTCTTGGCTCTAAGCCGTCGCACCGCCAGCTCTAGTTCTACCCAAGTGACCTCGGGCACGTCGTCGTCAATAACCACGCCGGGCGCATCAGGCGACCGAGGTGGCGGAGTCATCTGCGGCGGAACGTGTTCCGCCCGCGCCGGGAACAGGGATTCCACCACTCCTCCAAGCAGAGCCGGCTCGAGAACCTGGGTCAGGGGAGGGGCCCGGGGGCGCAGCTTTCCTCTTACCAAGCGGTAAGGCCGCCCCCATGGGTCCCGCTCCAGTGTCTCCAGCAGCTCCCTATAGGAAGCTGCCTTGGACCGCTTGATCTCCGCTCGGAGGGCATTCCTGGCCTCCCTGTATCCCTCTTGCAACTCCGCCACTAGGGGATCTGTGTCTGACCATTATAGATACCAGCAAGGTTACAATGGTGGCACTCAGGTTGACGGCCTCATCAGATGTTTCTTCACCCCCCAGTAAGCTTCTGCGCTTCTGGGCGGAGCTAGGCTGGCTGATCTAGCCAGTGCTCTTCACGTACAATGGCCCAAAAAGAGAGGCTAAGTGCGGAAAAAAAGAGTCCCCTATCCTATCCGATCAGGTTTCTTCACGCCTCGCTTAAAGGAGCAAAGTCATTCATTCTTTCCAATCATTCAAAAGCATTCGTTCATACTTCCTACAGTCCCGGGGACTGTAGGAAGAATAAACACGTGAGCTGATTTGAAATTTTAAAGCATTATGTATGCTAACTATACAAATCGCATACATTAGGAAAATAAAAAATAAAGTTTAAAACTAAAACCCGACTACCGAAAAACCACGCTCTGAAAAGTAACAAACAAGAAAATATCAAGGATAGCCGTGGTCGTATGCCACTTTTCCCTAGAATGTATTGTTTTGTTAGAGTAAGTGGCATACGACCACGGCTATCCTTGATATTTTCTTGTTTGTTACTTTTCAGAGCGTGGTTTTTCGGTAGTCGGGTTTTAGTTTTAAACTTTATTTTTTATTTATATTATTTTGGAGCAAGGTAAAGCTAATAATTTATACATATTTGAAATGTGCTTATTAAGCCCTTTCATTTGATACTAAACACGGCATATTTATCTCAAATTTATTTTTTAACACAGCACCTTATGAGCGCTAGAGGGCGCCACACAAGATTGAGTGACACGTTATATAGCCTATAACCATCGGACGATCAAGCCGCTTGTAATGATACCTCATTTGTCCAGTTCTAATAAGTAATTCAGGAGCTATGAGGGAACAAATGAACATACATACATACATACATACATACATACATACATACATACATACATACATACATACATACATACATACATACATAGCCTGTCAAAATCATAACCCTCCTTTTGGCTTCGCCGTAGTCGGGTAATTATTCGATTTGTATGGAAGGTGATGTTGTTTATGATGCTGTAAAGAAAAGTTTACGATATCAGTTGAATATTTGTGTATCACTGCTCATTCTTTGAGTACGAATATCGACGTAATATTCATATCTTGGCTATCACGAGATCGATTAATCTCTGACCTGAAGGCCGAGTGGAAAACCTTTTTTTTATAAAGGACACTTCAATTTGACTTCACCTTGCCTGATGTTATGCTAAAGGCAAAGTCGTTAACAGTGGTGGTACTCAGCTTGACGGCCTCATCAGACGCCTTTTCACGCCCCGCTTAAAGGACCCGGGACTGTAGAAAGAAGGAAACACGTGAACTGGCAGGGAGTTCCAGGTCTTAGTGGTGTGGCATAGGAATGAGTCACTGAAACGCTTGGTTCTAGCAGGTATACTCTGCACCGTATACGGATGGCATTTTAGCCCTGCACGTGTCGTCCTGTGAAGGAAAGGAGAGGGTGGGACTATTTGGAAGAGCTCATCAGAAGCATGGTAGAGACCTGCCTCTTCTGTTAATTAGGTTCCAGTTGATTTTGCTTTGAACACAATAGTTCTTAGTCGTCCCTATACGCTCTGAAAAACAATATATGTATTTAAAGAAGTCTAATAATATAACCAAGGATTATTACAACTTTCAAAGTGAACAAACACGTCGATAAATGAACATTTTATATTCTGGCCGTGACCAAGAGGTCGATATTAAACTATAGTTAAAGTAAAAAAATATATTATTATGATTATGTTTGATTATATTTTTAACTATTGATACCTGCGACTCCGCTTGGATATTGATTACTGCTACTTTTGGTCATACTTATCTCCGATTCTACTCAACTGATAGCGTTTAAATATATGAAATTCAAAATACAAAACCTATTCTATATAGACCATTTAGTCAGAAGTTACAAAACGTCAATATAAAAATAAATATTAAAGACTAGTTTAGCAAATAGATCACCGCCGTTCGAAACGCGGCCCAGAGAAGATAGAAGACTCCGACAATAAACTTAAACTCTGCGGGCATTTTTTTGGTCTATTTATAATTATTCCCTTATTCTAATACTTATAGTCTAGATACAGTGATTTGCTCGAGTAGCATAGCTGAGCGAACACCTCATTGAGAGATTTTGAGTCTGATCAACACCTTTCGGATAAAAAAGGTGGCCGAAAGTACATCAAAATTTCTCCAATAGCTTTCGCATCCTTCTCGGACTAAGAGACAATGAGGCGAACAGACTACAGTTAGAAAAATATATATGGATAGATACATGCATATACTCACGCCTGTAAATTCCCGAAGGGGTAGGCAGAGGTGTATTAAATACCCACATTGCAGTCAAAAAAATCTTTAATTTTTTTTAAATCTCCCATGTACAGACATACGTTGTGAATTTATAATTATATTATAGATAGATGAATACGTCTGATTATACTATTAATAATACTTTAATAATGTTGTTTTCGTTAGCGATGTTATTAAGGTAAAACGTGTTATTATAGAACTGTTTTAAAACCAGTTTTTTAAGTTTAATCATAAGCTATTAAACACAAAAAATATTCTTCAAAATTTCATTATAAATTATAATATATTTATTTTTTTGCGAATTTGTGGTAAACACGCACATTTTGAGGTATAATATTACCTACTTCTGTGGTGTAGCGGTAGTGCGTTTTACTGCTACGTTGAATATTGTGGGTTCGAATCCCGCTCAGTACAAATATTTCTGGGTATTTTTATGGGAAATAACATCTGCGGTAGCCTAGTGGTATGGGTAATGGACTGCTGAGACGTGGTCTCGGGTTCGATCCCAGGCTTACACACCAATGACTTTTCGATGCTTTTCGAAGTTATGTGTGTATTTATCGCAGGTTTATAAGTGCCCGGTTAATCGCAATAGGCTCGCGCGCCACCTATTACATTGGGACCTAAACATAAACTGGCGAAATGTGGGTGCTAGCACCTCTGCCTACCCCTTCGGGGAATACAGGCGTGAGTTTATGTTATGTTATGTTTATGTTATGTAATTATGAACCTTTTATTTGCAAAAATTAGTAACGTCTCAGCTTCACTTGATTCCTAGTTGCATCCAAGACATTTAACTTGGAGCCCAGGGGCTGCTTTCTCGTCCTCCTCTTAGTTTGGCTGATAAAGCTTTTATGGGAACGATTGGCATCTAACCTCCTAACTTCGAGAACAAAGCCTGCGTTAAAGCTTCATCCATCCAGGTTGCAAGTGACGTTGACTTGAAAACAAAACATCTTGGTAGGATCACAATAACACGCCTTTTAAAAAATAATATCTAAGTATGTTTATCCGCATTCTAGAACCGATATTACTAGCCGTGCTAGTTTAGGTAAGCAATACAAACAGTCATTGTCGAGAGGGTGTTGATCTTGACAACTAAATCAAGGTTAATGAACTGCATTATTATCGCTGGCGTATCATTTTATGCAATTGTTTGTACTTAGACTGCTAGAAATAATGATCGGTAATCATTATTATGTAATATTGCTAACACACGATCATTAGGTTGTGCCCTCAAGGTGACGAATAATGATTGTGCAGACACTTTTTATGATTAGTTGCTCGATTTCTATTATGAAAGGTGTGCGTCAGTCATGTCTATATATTCACGCCTATATCTCCGCAGGCACACAATATCATCTAAATTTAATTGCCAAATAGAAATGTCAGTAAAACAGAGATAAATCACTTCATAGTATAAAGCAAATGTCCCTATGTATGCTTATATCTATCTTCAAAACTACGCTACAGATTTTGATGCGGTTTCTTTAGTAGATAGAGTAATTCAAGTAGAAGGTTTATATGTGTACATACATCATACATACATAAAATCACGCCTGATAAGGGTAGGCAGAGATCACGGATCTCCATTTGCTACGATGCGGACGACGCTTCATTCACTCTCATTAAATTCTTCATGCGTGCTCGACGGTTTAGGGTACTCCTGACCTGCCCCTTTTCGAATACTTCCCGGATTTACTCCAGGTATGTGCGCCTAGGTCTTCCCCTTCTTCTTTTATATGTATATTATGTACATGCTTAATATTAGAGTGTGCAGCGAGAACGGAATCGGACGACACGTAGGCGGAAAAACGCCGGGTCAGTTAGTAAATTATAAATTTCAATTTTGGAAGTTTCTTCTAATGTTAATCCTTGTCGCATCTGAAGGTTTTTGAGCTTATAAGGTTCGTTTTTTCCAGTCGAACTGTGGATTTGGTTGAACTTCGATATTTTCCAAGAAGCGACTGCCATCAGACCCCCACAAGCCATTGGTGACATCGAAGCATTGCAATTCGGTATTATCCTATAGTTGAAAAAAATTATATAACCGAGCTTATTAGGAATGGTAAAAGAGCGGTAAAAATTGCATCGGTTCTTATTTTATTGTTATTATTTATTTTTAATCACTCACCCAACCTATAATAGTAACTGATTTGACTATAAAATTTTATGACGTCACTAAATCTTTTTTCATCCCTTCTATTCGAAAAATGTCACTTTACTGTCACTGTAGCGGGGAGCAAAATAGCTCTTTGCTGTTCAGAGCCAAGCAGCGGGCCGGCGAAGTGATTTGAATTTGGAACATTATCATTCATAGAAATCGAACGCAAATTGTACGGATTACTGGCTGGTACGTATTGGCTTCATAGCGCGGGGTGACCTGTGCTAACTAAAAAAAAACAAAGAGCGCCAATTACCTCTCTGTTCTTGTAATTAGTACATTACCTATTTAAGTTGTATTTTGCAAAATAATATGAGTTCTACTTCGAGTTATGGAAGTGACAATGCATTAACTCCTGAAACAATTAGATATTATAGCTTACAACGCCGTACAAAACTTGTTACGCCCGAAATCTCGGGAGAAATATTTTCTCATAGAACGGGGATGAAAAGTAGAGTGTATAACTCGGGAGCAAATTATTTATCCCTCGGGCGGTGTACTCGCTACGCTCGGGATTCTATTCTAGAATCCTTCGCTTTGCTCTTGATTCAAAGTAGCGCCCTCGCCGTAAAAATACTACTTTGCTCCCTTGTTATACAATCTACTATTTCCTACCACGTTACCTTGTATCTTATCGTTTTGACGTTTAGTAAAACGTTACTAATTTGACTAGTCAGTAGAATACCTAATTAAACCAGTTGTTGGGCTTTTTAGAGCTCCATCTACCTGTAACGACTACCATAGATCAACTCGGTCAACTGAGACCGACGTGCTCCTCGAGGCGCAGGCAACTCGGGCGTCGGAGGTCACTGACTGACCTCCGTCCCCCATGAGCGCCGGCCTGGGGGTGACGGGTGGAGCCGCCTGTCACCCCAGCAGAAGCAGGCCACGGCGACGGCGTGCTGAGAAGCGTGCCTCCCCATTCCGGGGGCGAGTCGGGGACACCGTTGTCCCCCCTCCCGAGGAGGGCTAGACCGTAAGGGATGGCCCTGGGTCAGCCGGGGTGCGAGGGATATGTCGATGATAACCTCACCTCCGGCCTAGCACCACGACCCATAGTCGGCGTGCGGTTTTAGTCGGTTCGAGTCCGACATAACCTCCCCTTCCGGCTCCGGCAGGGGGGTATCCGAGGGGATTTCCGCACGGAAAAAAAAAAACGCAGATTTGGGAGTTTACCCATAAAAAAACTTGTAGGCATATAACATGAGGTACGTACCTACCTAGGAGATAGGTAATTTATCACATTTCAGGGTCCAACGAAATCCTCAGAGCTCAGGCAACCTCATCTTGCAAGCCCATGCCACCTACTGAGAATTAGACGAGGCTTTAGCACAGGCTTTTACATTTGAGGCTGGGGGTCACGGCACGGCTGTATTAGCCAAAACTATGGAAGGAGGCGAAGTAATTGGACCGAAGTGAAAATCTTGTTAAGAATTGTGAACTATGGTAAATGATAATGATGATGACTCAATGACGTAACGGTAGCGAAAGTAATTGTTGTGAATGAGATCCGGGTTTGATTCCCAGTTCGTTCAGCGCCTTATTTAGTTTCTATAAAAATTCTGTAAATAGCATTATGGAGTCGAATACATAGGGAAAAATGAAACTTCTCGAGCAGGACTCGAACCCGTGATCTTTCCCTTACAGCGGGAATGCCTTGACCAACTCGGCTACCGAGACACGTCCAACGTGATTCAAATTACCGTTCTATTTTTATACGTCTATAAGGCGACGGTTTCATTTTTTCCTATGTATTCGATTTGTATTAACTATACTTCTAATATATAAAATTCTCGTGTCACAGTTTTCGTTGCCATACTCCTCCGAAACGGCTTGACCGATTTTGATGAAATCTTGTGAGCATATTGAGTAGGTCTGAGAATCGGCCAACATCTATTTTTCATCCCCCTAAATGGTGCAGCGGGAACGGGATCTGACGCCACGGGTGCAGGGAAAAATTGGCGGTACGAAGTTCGCTGGGACAGCTAGTAATGTTATAAATTCATTCAAGCATTATGGAGATTGAGAACGTGCTCAACTGATGGCAATAGGCTGCAATAGCGCACTAAGAATTAAAAAGATAACGAATATTATTAAACATGCATATAAATAAATATAATTTCCGCCTTGAGCGTTTTGAGGGTATTAGAATAATAAACAAAACAATAAACAAAAAATAATAACAAACAAAACAATTAAACTTTATGAGCTGGATAAACACAAATAAAAAGTTAGAAAATTAAAGAAATAGAAAGAGCCTATTATGTGCTAAGCAGTTTTTTTTAATAATAATGCATGTGCACTGTACAATAACTACTGTTGCTAAGGAAAATGACGTCACCTAACAATAAAAAAGCAAAATATTTTGGTGTTTTTTTCCTCAAAAACTTAATTACTAAAATATTCTTTACGTATCTAAAATGAACCAGCAATTAGCATTAAATACCTTCTAAAAATAGTGAAGTACCCGCCATTACCGTTTTCTAATTTGAACAAAAACAAAATACTTTTGACTTTCACGTTTCATTATAAATAATTATCATCATCCTCATAGTTATTTTAAAGTTACGTTGAAAGTTGACTTTATATTGTTAAGTCGGCTTTTCTATAAGTGACTACCACATCTGGCCTGCAATCCCGAGAGGAATGCCAGCACTAGTAAGTACACTGACTAACTCAGGTGAGGTCGGCTTTGTATACATGCATAAAAATAAAGAAAAGTATGTGTAGTTGTTTTTATCTAAATTCTAGAGAAGGTCTAGAGTCTAAAGTTTCTGATACTTTAGACTCTAGACCCTATATTACAGGCTTATTCCCAACCACCCTCAGAGGTGGTCGTTGGGAACAAATTAAAAACTTCTTCCCAACGGCCATCACTAATCTCTCACCACTGGTGGTCGTTGGAACAAAAAATTTACATTTTTTTCCCATCTGCTTCCAAGAGTTATATGCTAGTCTCCAATGAAGTACGGTAGTAGGTACATTCTAGAATATTAAAACTATACTGTAGGTATTTGCTAGTACCTAAATCGTTTCTCTGATGATGCAATAAAAATAAAATCCCAGTAATTAGAACAGGTACTAATACTCGTGATGTTATTATGCAGACCTGATGTTTTGTCGTCTCTAGCGATGTGTAGGCTACAAGACAACTACATTAGCCCAAGGTTTTTCAACAAATCTAGATCGGAAGCGAGGACTACGTCACGCCGACGCCCCTGACTCACTGACTCACGCCGGTAAGTAAACAACTTTATTACCTGCTTAGCAAAGTAATGTTCCATTATATTACACTATTACATAATGCCTACATTATATTTAAGTAAAGAAGAAATATCGTTGAAGAAAATATTGTTATGTGTGTGTGGAACTTCCTTTAGATGGAAGGTAAAAATGCCTGTTACCTGAAGCAAGCACTTATCCCGGGGCAAGATGGGGACACCGTTGATCCCACTTCTGAGAGAGCCGTTTTAAAATAATAGATGGCTCAAGGTTGTCCTGGGTGCCAGGTAAATGCCTTATAGGATAACCTTATACCCTGGCAATTGAGACCCCAGAAGACGTGCGGTTTTAGTCAGTTCGAGTTCAACATTACCGCCCGGCACATTACCTGCCAGAAAAGGCACCCCCAAAGTAATTACAATATGTAAAAGTGAATTTTGAAGTATAGATCGTCTCGTGACTTTATTAGATCTAGTTATACTGTATTTTTTATCTAGGCGCTAATAACACATCAAAAATGATGTTTATTCAAAATAGGCATATATGAATTTTCATATGAAAAAATACCAAAATATTTTCCATAATTTCCTCGCACACATCTTAGACCGCACGCAACGTAACAAAGATTCGGTGTGAGATAACCGACACATCCCATTCGTAAGGAGCATCCTCTAAAAGCTTCCTCTAGCGCATTCCGCGCTCCGACATCAATCATCGATGCTTCCTTCCGTTGCCCTGAACCGGCAGTAGGGAGTAAAGCGCTGTGCACACCACACAGAGGTGGAGGAGGTTCTAACCTCCTCCCGATGTTTTTGTAGAGGTAAACTTGTGTGTGAGTTTGTGAATATATTCCCTTACAACTCGTACGAAGTTCATAATGTGTGTGCTTTTTATAAACAAGCCTCCCTTTCGAAGTATCTTTTGATTATTACTTAAAAGTAATATTTTCTCGTTGAATATACTTTTGAAACAAGGTGAGGAGGTGTATTTTCGTAACATTTTAAGCCCCTACATTATAAATTCGTCACGTTTATCTACCAGTAGGTTTTACCGTCGTAATTTTAGGTAATTTGGATATTAGCTATAGGTTTATGTAAATCCATACTATCCATACTAATATTATAAATGCGAAAGTAACTCTGTCTGTCTGTATGTTACGCTTTCACGCCTAAACCACTGAACCGATTTTGATGAAATTTGGTATAGGGGTAGCTTAGACCTTGAGAAAGGACATAGGTTATGTTTGGTCGCGATAACCGACATCCACGCGGGCGCAGCCGCTGGCAAAAGCTAGTGAAATATAAAAGGCAGGTGTTTTTTATATTCCCACTTATCACCACTTACAAGGTTAAGTTACGATATAAAACATCCCTCCATCTTCGTCCAAGCATCAATCTTAGCCTGGTTGTGTCCTTTGAAGCCTGCGGTTCGATCCCAGGTCATGAAAAAACAAACAAAATCATCAAATTCGGTCAAGTCGTTATAATTGTTCATTTACATAAGAATCAGAATTTTTACACATATTTCTGCTTACTCCTTTTGGTATATACACTGTAGTATATGTACGTAAACATATCCAAAAGGGTATATGAATCATGTACGCAGCTCTAGAGGCTCACGGTAAATCGATATAGTGGAAACATTACGAACCACACTCTTGATTTATGGGTACCGCTCCACAAATAATATCGTGAGGAACATAGGTTGCTGGCAACACTAGTGATGGGACTCGACCGAATTGAAATATCTACGTTTAACTTTTTCTTTCTTTTTTTATAGGACACATCAATATGAAATCACCTTGCCTGAAAGTAAGTTGAAGGTAGAAAAGAGAGTCACAGACACCAACAATGATAAAATGGTAGCTTCAGCTTGTCGGCCTTATTATATGCTTTTTCACGCCCTGCTTATAGGACCCAGGATTGCAGGTAAAAGGAAAAACGTGTGCTGGTATAACTTTCTAAGAGTTTATACTGCAGCAAAGAAGATTTTCACCCCGATAGACTACTTAGGCGTAAAATACGCAATCCTTATTAATCCCGGAATAAAAATGAACCTATTACTATTTCAGACTACAAACTAACTCTGTGTTAAATATCATCCAGATTCGCACAGCTTTTCTGATGTCATTAATAAAAAAAACTCTTATGTATACATTCAACCCTACCTATATCCATACCCCCGTCCGCATCCATTCAAGAATTCAAGTTTCACACTTGTATTCATAAATAGTAGTATGATAGTATGACTTTTTTTTGCGATATATCTCCATTCAAATAACTACAGCAACCTCAGAACCTTATTACCAATTTTAATATATAAAAGTACGCGTGCGTGTACTGTGCGTCCATGAGATCAATGTTTATGAAGCTGTTAGCATTACAAACAACGATTTACATAGGATTCATGGTTTCCAATTGAAATAAACAAACATATTCTTCGAAATAATTTATAAAACAAGAATTCAGAGAATTGTTTTGTCGAAGATCTTGTTGGTAATGTGATACACATTAACATAATGAGGAAATTGACGATTTCAAGACCTGAAACTCCTTGCTTTGGATCTTTTGTAGGTAATACATACATGCCTGTATACATTGATTCATATTTGAACCTAAAATGTACTGTATACGCGCAGTTTCTTGGATGTATTTTGAATATAGCTCGAGGTGCTACGGCGGTGAGTGCGATCAAATTCACCAAGCGTAGATTATTATTTATTACAAAAAGATCAGCGCGCGCCAGGGCCTTTTATGTCTTGCGATTTAGGTCCAAGATACATATATGAAAGCTATACGATTATTGGTGAGATACAGTTAATTAAACTCAAGCTAAGGTGGTCACAAATTAACACTTCGTCATTTGTAATGTATCGTGTAGTGTCACTTCTTCAAGGCAATAGTAATATTAATTAAATATTGAAAATAGGCAGGTACTATGGTTCCTTATAATAGCTAAAGCTAGATTTCCTTTTTCTCTCCATGCAGTTATAGGAAGTTAATATGTGGATAAGATTTATCTTGCTAGTACGTAAAACATGTATAATTATTGTCATATAATGATATTATATTTATGATATAATTAGTATCGAAAAATTTTATATCCGTATTATAGTAGGTATTAAATTAATGTCACGTTTTTAACATATTAAACTGCTTAATTTAGGGACAGCGTTTCGCTCAGAAAAAGTGTCCAGTTGAAGGTAATATTATATCCCAATTTATGTGTAGCCAAAAATATATTTGACAAAATTAAAGTGTTATTATTACACCCCTCACTGCTCCTTCGGGGATAAACAGGTATAGATCATCTTCTCAGCATTACTTACTGATTGCATCCAAGGACTTTTTAAAAAAGAATGTCATATAGTGAACGAATTTCGTATCCGGGTGTTCACTTTCCGACTTATTTTCTCCTCCACTTCATAGCCCTGGGCAATGCGCATTCCTGCTAGCAAAACTGTAAATAACTGTAGATAAATAACAAAATACTCAATCCCGGTTACCGGAACACAAATACAGGAGCTGTGCCCAACACTATTTGTTTTCGCAACAACAAAAGTTCAGCGCAACCTTAACAAATGTCGAGCATCGCCCCACTTTCAGGTAGTTAGCAATTAAATACTATACAACCTTGTTTTATTGCTTCAAGAAAAGCTTTTAATACCAATGACATTTCTTTTATAAGAGTTCAAATGTCAAAGTAATAATAACTGACAATTATAGGAGATTTAGCACTCTTGGGAGGTTATTTATTTTATTGTATTACTGTTAGGTCGCTGGTGTTTCTAGGTGGTTAGTGAGAGGATTGACCATTTGCGGTTCAGGCCAGTTGATGTCTTAATAGCGGTCTAACATAATATAACTATTAGTAGTTTAAGTGAGTATTACAATTTAATTAATACTTGTTTAAGAATGAACACACTTTGTCTTTAGGTACTCTATAAGCTTTCTTCGTTACTATTGGCCTTTCTAATCTAATCAGGTATCAGACCTGGACTATGTGAGTTATTGATAAAGAACCGAATATCTTAGGATTCATAATATTATGCAGGCGCTGCATACGAGTTTTAATATAATTTAATGTGACAAAACTCAGGCGTAATTCCTGTAAGAAGATGTGATAATCAATAATTATAGCCTTATGTTCTTAAAATAATGAAGTCTAGTAACTGAAAATTCACGATAAGGTAACTTTGCCACTTAAGCTAAATTATTTGCATTAGGAACGGGTTCAGATCAGCCGTATAATAGCCGGATTTTGAACCTGTAACCTCTCGATTTTCTGCCACTAGACACTATTTTAAAATAATGTCAAAGTATCTCCAAAATGAAGAAAAAAGCACACGCTTTCATACATATCCGTTCAGATTCAAGTGACCTGCGGTAATGCGCGTGTGCAATCGCGCGTATGTGCTCACGCCCAGTGGAGCGTTCAAGCGGATTGTTTTGCACGCACGTGAATGGACGCGCGTCTGCGCGACTTGTGTGAATTTGACGCTTCGTCTTGCTTTGCCGGTATGTCAATGGGGATTGAGAATTTGTACTGACTTTTTACAACTTTTTGGAGTTTAAATACAGAAAAAGAATGGTATTTTTATGTTCGAGAAATGAGATGGGGAGGGTGAGATGAATTAATACCTATCTACATATTATAGTACATCTATATGGGGAGAGATGACAGAACTGAAATTGAGAGTTTCTACTGAATTTATTGTTTTCAAACCATACCTCAAAAATGTAGTGGTTTGACCCACTGTTTAATCAGTTTCTACGTCAAAATTGAAAAAGATTTTTAATTAAGTATTTGTTTTATGAGATTGAGTGAACATGTTGTATAATATAATATGAATTATAACACAAGCGTTCCCGAAATGATGATTGGAAATGTCAATATATTTTTGTCAAAATGCAATCATATAAATTTAAATCATGTCACCTTAATTTTACCAAAAAAAGGTAAAGTAAAACTTTGAGAATGGCTTATTGGACGATTCGCACGAATTGAACTCGCAAGAAACGTGCGCATCGATTTCTTTAAAAACATAGTATTTTTCTGTAGGCGATTCGCACGAAGTTAATTTATTGGCGTGCGAATCGACACCTCCAAAATTATGTAGTAGGTGATTGGCACACATTTTATTTTAAGGAATAAACAATTAAATAAAGTACAGTCACTGAAATAAAACTAACAATAATTGAAGTTTAAATAACGAAACCGGTCAGGTGTAATAGAATAAATACTGTGGAAAAAATACAAGTGCTATCAATATGTGTTTAAATAATTGAATTATAATGATAATATAAGTAATGTAATGATCATTCAGGCACAACTTGTAAATTTGTTGTTATACTGGATAGGCCGTGTGTTTACTGTCGGAAGGAGAATAATAGCCCTATCACTTTGTACGACACCCACGGGAATAGATAGCGGCCCTTCCATCCACTTGACTAAGAAGTAATATTATTTGAAGGCTTTAAATTCTTATTAAAACCTTTTTATATAAATTTTAGTATTTTTGTATTTTGGCAGATCTTTGCTCAATCTGTGCCTGACTTCGCTCTACATGGAACATTTAATGTTTGGATGTTTAACTTAAAAAACTCTCATTTACATCTTTTCAGTTCCTCCATGATCATGGTGCTTGCAATAGTGCCGAAATATCGGAACCTCGAAACAATAGAACATAGTAAACATCCCGATGCCCCTAATAATAATCTGTACTGATGGCTGACCTCTGAAATTTGGTACAGGGTTATAATCTGGAATAATACTTAAGCTACTTTTATCTATCGAATAGATAGCGGGATCAGGAACAGAATTCCACGCGGGCTGAATCGTGGGCAAGAGAACAACATTATTTTCTAGTAATAAGATTTCTGTATTCAGTAAATACCAAACAAAGTTTAGTTTTGCAATAATTAGATCCAAAGATCGCTCAGAAGTAGGGTAACTATGAGTTCGTCGAACGGTATCGGACACAAAACAACGCCAAAATCACTGACATTTTGTGATATACTGACGTTACCTATTGAACACTGTGTTGCAAGTTTAATCGTCATTTTGTACACAATTATTTTACACGAGTTAGCTGATCTGGGACTGAAGGTGCAACGGCCCACAGCAAAAAGACTGATGAACTAAAAGGGTTAGAATGGATCTGAAGGTGCACTATCGGGGGTTATTTGATATTTGGGTGATGCCTATGTTAGGCAGTGGATTGCAATTAGGCCTATAGGAGCACTGTTACTGCCTTGAATGCGATTGCAGCTACATATTAGGTTCTAGGTTTCACTTCTCGTTTACTAATAATTAGGTGTAAAAGTTTCTAGACCTGGTTAGTTTGGTCCGTAAAATAACCACATATAAGGAACAAACCAAGTAAACTTTGCTGTAATTCTATTTTTTTATAAATGGCAGGTCGATATGACTTCTTCTCGTCTGAGGAAAAATCTCAAAGCAAAGCTGACTGCTGATGTCAAAGTATCAAGAAGGGAAAGAAAATAAAAGGAATATTGAAAAGTAATTAAAGCAGCACTAACACAAATAAATATGTCAATCTTTGATTTATTGCTTACAATAATAATAATGTTCGATCTGAATATTTTGGGCTCAATTAATTATGAATGTCTACCGAGTCGTCTTTAGTGGCGCGTCAGCATTTGATGTTATGTTAGTGTTATGTGATAAATTACCGTTATGTTGACGTGTCGTATTTCATTGTGAGAACACTGACGTCAGGGTGACGTCAAACAAAAACGCTTAGGTCGTACAATTTGTGATACATGTACTTAATGTTTGGTGTTCTTAATATTTTTTTATATAGCAATGTATTTAACATATATCTATAATATAAAAATGAATCGCTAAATATGTTGGTAAGCGCATAACTCAACAAAGCCTGGACCAATTTCACCAATTCTTTTTTTTAAATGTTCTTTGAAGTTCAAGGATGGTTTTTACGGCGAGAATTTTTTTGCCGGGAACCGACATCCACTCGGGCGGAGCCGTGGGCAAAACCTAGTATACAAATAAATATATCAAGATATATGGTAGCGTTCATGACAATAAAGAAAAAGAAGACGGAGTTTCCCGGTTGCCTATTTTCTGCCAGGCCAAACTGCATAAGCTTTAAGATGTTTGGGTATTACCATATTATGGGCATGATGATCCTTCGATATAAATAAAGGATCCTCCAACCTTACCAGCTACCGTAGACAACCTTCAAATGGATCTCGGTCCAATAGTTGCCCTTGAGCCACTGTCAATGTTAAAAACACGAGAGCTTTAAGAGGATAAAGTCTCAAGATGTTACAAACCAAATCCCTTGCAGAACGCGATTAAAGTAAACCTACTTCTACCACAAGCTCATTTACCTTAATTACATGGATTAGTAAAAATACTCGCAGGACGTAATCCGCGTTAAATATAAGCCTGTTTAATGAGTGCTCATTGTGCAGTCAAATCTCGCCTTTTTACTTTCTCCGGTCTCGTGCATTCTTCAGACAACGCCATTTTGGGTTATGCTCTTGATGTTGCAAACGTTTGTTGACAGCCGTTACTGCTTACCACTGGTGTCATTCTTTTCTTTTCTATTTAGCGTCATCACTATGTGGGCGTGCATCTAGTCCGCGTTCACCTACTCGCCTCCTTACGACAGATATTATATTGACGACAGATGTATGACCCCTCAACCCCGAGAGGAAAAACTAGGTAAGTCAAAGTCGCATCCATTAATCAGCTAGTGAACCGATTTCTCTAGTATACAGGTTCGTTTTAGATTAGAAAAGTAAATGCTCAACACGGGACATGAACCCGTAATCAGTCCCTCTTAAGCATTTACTTTTTCTAATTACTTTAAAATTTCATTAAATAGAATACAAGTTAAGAAGCTAAGCTAGGTTTTAATATAATGGCGTGATTAAGAATTGTTTTAACATTTCAATTACGTTCAACGATTTTCTTTGCTGACCGTACGTCGTATACGAAACTTAATAAACACAAGTCAAACATCTAGTTATCCCGCCCATCGACACTACGAAAGAGGTTCAAAATAATGTCTTACTGTTATCTAAAGCGATCATAACTATTTAGAAGCTATTTAAGGATTGTCATCAAAAGTGTATAAATTTTAATAGCACAGAATGCGACCGAGATAAGTCCCGGTAATGCTCCCGGGTCTAATGTACCCAGTAGTCCCGGGTAGGGAGCCCATCAATTTTATAACGAAAGGATATTCTCGCAAAACATTTTATGTTAGTTTTTTCAGGTGGATTAATTTAAATCACAATTTATTTATAATTACATAAATGTCAATATACAATGTCAAACTTTAGTCGAACTGTTTTAGGTATAAGGAAGAATTTTCGTTGATTATAAAGTTACAAAGTGTTAGTTTCAAACATATTCATTCAGATTTACATAATTTATTAGTATTCCCAGGTGATTCCCAGGTCCTCCCAACACCAATAGTTCGGTACGATAAATCTTAAATTTTCCCACTTATTCATGTGGGTGGCAAACAAGCTCGTAGTCCAATGTGGCGAAGCGTATGCCACAGCCTATGGACGTGTGCAATACCAGGGGCATCATACTCGTGCACTGATTTCTAGAAAACCCCTATATACTTTAGTATTCCATAAACACACAAAATATACCTACAACGGGTACCAAAGTTAGTTTTTTTTTCTCGCATAGCGGTTGACCCTCTGGTGCCTGCTTATCGTTGAACATTGGGATACGTTGTACATAACTTCCGTCCTAAAGACATAGCATTTCGTTTTTTTTTCTTTTTATGAAGAAAACTTCGCAGGTTTATAAATGCCCGGTTAATGGCAATAGGCTCGCCACGTATTAAATTGGGACCTAAACATAAAATGGCGAAATGTGGGTGCTAGCACCTCTGCCTACCCCTTCGGGGAATACAGGCGTGAGTTTATGTTATGTTATGATTACGTCAATTTGAGTCCACCTAGCCTGATACTAAAGACAAAGAAAAGAGGGTTACTATCGTAAACAGCTGAATGCCACCACTGTTAACATGGTACACATGTTAACAGTGGTGGCATTCAGTTTTTTTATTCAGTGGGCCTCATCAGATGATCCGAGACTGTAAGAAGAAGGAAACACGTGAGCTGTCAGGGAGTTCCAGATCTTAGTGGTGCGGCATAGCAATGAGTTAGTTTTGTACACTGTCCACTATACCAAGACTATCCTCATTTAATTCATGGACGAGGTCACCCTACCTCCGATATCTTCTGGTATCCACCGGTTCATTAGTTGTGTAACAGCCGGGTTTAAATTAACCATCCCGCCTAATGGCACGATATGAACAGTAGTGCTGATTATTCCACCAGATTACATTGCATTAGGGACAAAAGGGGATGAACGGGGCTTAAAGGATTTTTAGCTTAAATGTCATTCGGTGATTAAATACGTACCAGTATTTATTTGTTTTTATAGCAAGGCTGTTACTTTGCATATTGTCCTCCTGAAAGGGGTAGGCAGAGATGTATTGACACCCATATTTCGCCAAAAACAAATATATTAGGTAGGTACAGTCATCATCAAAAGTAATTTCATATGTACAGTTGTTTAATGAATATAATTCATTTAACATGCTTAAAGCTAAAAATAAATAGGTATGTTGATATACCTGAATAAGTAATTAGGTAATTACACAACATTTTGATTAAGAAACACAAATTACTTTGCTCAAAAACTATTTTTGAAAATTTTGTAAATAATGGTCACCTATTATTTTTGACGCTGATTTGTGTAAATTTTTGTACAGTGGAATTTATGGTCTTTATTCATGTTTATTACCCCTGTATGGTGTTATAGTTGTAGCACCTTACTGAAACAATTTGTACCTAATCATAAACATTGTAATTAATGGGGATCGCTGAGAGTTTTTATGGCCCCAAATGTTTCTCGCTGAGTTATTTCACATATTGTTCAGGAATTTGGTTATAAATTTGTAGAAACATGAACATTTAATATTTATAAATGTGACTTTATAACAGAAAATAAAGAAGTAAATTTATTAAAGAGTCAAAATAAACCGAAATTATTAAAATTTTCGCTAAGCACTCTAGATAAGTTCTTGCTTGTGTCAGGAAGGAGTCTGCAGTGTGGCCTGGATTCACACCCGGGAACTCTCGATTAGGTATATGATTGATTCTATAACTAACGATCCTCGACACTTAGAGATGGAGTCATGGAGATAAATATGTTTAATTTTCGCGAAAGGATGGAGTGTGAAACTCTGGTATTCGGGAATATCACTGCCAAGCTGCAGGAGAGTTGCTTCTGCTGGAAAACCACGTTACGATGACACATAGCCAGGCTATATGGGTAAAAATATCTAGCTATGGGTGCCTCCACTTGCCGGTGGTCAGAAGGGCAAACTCAAGAAATGCTTGCTTAAGATAGTAAAAGGTGACATGCATGTCAATAGTCACACTATAAGAAATGCAGATAATCCTGCAAAATAGTAGAGAAAAAATTAAAATAGACAAAAAAAATATAGCATGTATTATACTAAGATTAAAATGCGAATACATTGGGAAAAATGAAATGCTCAAGTGGGACTTGAACCACCGACTTTTCCCTTACAGGGGGAATGCTCTTCCAACTGAGCTATTGAGTCACACCTGACTTTTGAGTCTTCAAAATGGTAGTTTTGGGTGCAACTAGTAGTAACGCAAGAATAAAAGATATTCTGCAAACAACATTGGTCTAAATCCAATCGATTCCAATGATTTCCTGACTGGAATTCATCTGGTTTCTCGGCTATATGATTGTCTTCGCTTCCATCATACCCACCCCTTCACTGCTAGCTTTCTCCTGATGTAATGACCCTTTAAAAACAATATTTGTAAGGTCCCTAGAAAATACTAAGTGCTATCTCACTAAGTGCCATAATATTCATCCATAATACTGATCCTTGTGTATAGAAGCAAGGCAGTGAACGTGTAGGATAAGGTTCCTTAATACCTTCAATCAAAGGGCGTGTCACAACAGAAGAAATCCAAGTTACCAGTAGTCTTTCACGATCAGATATGACATGAAATTTTGATTAAAAGTGTACGAAATGACCCCCTGACCCTTTAAAAGGGTATTTTGTAGCATCGCGTGATCGGCCGCGGTGTGTCACTGCCTTCCTGTTAATTTGGACGTAACTGACTGTGGCTTTAACTGGCTTCATATCTGATGGCTTGGAGTATTTATTGCCTTTCGTGGATTAATCTAGTTTCTTGTTGTTTTGGTTTTTTTGTTGTTGTTTTATCAAGAATACTCAGAACAATTTTGTGAAGTAGAAGTGAAAGATGAAACACGACATAGCCCACCAGGAAAAACGCGTTGTTGTAGAAGTATTTTATGCTCGGGGCAGATTGATCAGGCCTGATTTATTTTTTATTTAACATTCATGCACACACAAAACAAAACAATTACCTTGCAATCAGACCTGTTTGATCTCTCTAGTGAGAATTTTAGTGTCAGAAAATTTTCAATAGCACTACACAGGAATAGTGTCGTAGAAAACGTTCTTAATTAAGGGGCAACAGATTTTTTTGCACTTATCAAAAATTTTGTTGACAAAAGGGTCTGAGCAGAAAAGTACAGGGTATATCTGCTGGTTAACATTTATCAAGTCCTATTAAGATAATTAGGTAGGGCCACAACATTAAACATATTTTATAGTGTTTCTCATACGAATCTGCGAGTAATGTCCAATCAGCGGCTGCTATCAAAATTGAGTACGGCTTTTGATTTGTCTTTTTTGAGCAGCCTTCCTTTACAAACGCGACGTCATTTCTTTGGTTTGTAGTTAAACCCTTTTTCGCTCTAGCTACCGCTAAACTTACCGCCTCACGTACGATTTCTAATACCTTATCATGTCGGCGCGAGTAATGACCCCGGTCTAATAGCGTCCTACAACCCACTAGTAGGTGCCTAGCAGTACCAATTGCTTCACCACATGAGTTACATGTTTTATCTGTGGCTTTTCCCCATCTGACAAGATTGCTTTGGTCGGGGAGGGTCAACTGGAATGCATTGAGATAGAATTTAAGGAGAGCCGGTGACCAGTCGTATATTAAGGTACGCCATTTTAAGGCTATGGGAATACAAAATTCACCTAGTGTTAACCATTCGTTTTGTATTTCTAGGTTCATTGCGTGCACTTTGTAGGTATTATTTTCATCTACTTGAAGAAAAGATTTTGTTATGTCTTTGTCTGACTGCCTCCTAGTATTACCCAAACCTACCCTACCAGTCTGCGAGCCTATCATGAATTTTGTATGGAATTGGAGGCGCGACTCGAGCTCTGAAGTACTTTGGTCTTTTGGAAGAGCTTGCACGATTTCGTCTTTTGATTTCGCTGGGACGTGCATTTTGGTTACTCTTAGATGTTTATAGAGTTCCGATGGTTTCTTGAACGTCATTCCAAAGTTATTTGAGGCTCTATATAATGTCGATGGGTCTGCCAACTGAGCTAGCCCCAGCCACGACTTCAATGTCTTCGTAACATTCACATCTAGTTTTTTGAGGAGGCTCTGGCTTATATCATAAACAAGAAACGGCCAGTTAAGACGCGAGGTTAAATAGTTGTCGTAAATTCATGCTTTTTTAACATTACTTAGTGGCTGTTGATCCACCTTTTTTATATCGATAATGAAGTTATTAATTACTTCTTCTAAAGCTGGAGTGCTGTGCTGTTATCTATTTAAAGCTGGAGTGCTGTGCTGTTATCTATTTAAATTTTAAAATCCACATCCATACCTATTTTAATATTATAGTTGCAAAATTAAATTTATCTGTGTGTATGTCTGTCTGATACGCTTTCACGCCTAAGCTTCTGAAGAACTGATCTTGATGAAATTTGATACAGAGATTAATTAGAGCTTGGGAAAGGATATGGGCTACTTTTAGGTCTACATCCACGAGGGTCGACTTGCGGGCAACAACTGGTAATCCATACTAATATTATAAATGCGAAAGTAACTCTGTCTGTATGTTACGCTTTCATGCCTAAACCACTGAACCGATTTTGATGAAATTTGGTATAGGGGTTGATTAGACCCTAAGAAAGGACATAAGCTATTTTTGTTCGCGATAACCGACATCGAGCCGCGGGTAAAAGCTAGTATTATCTATTCCGATATAGGGACTACTCACACTTATTCAGCTCTATTCAGCCTTTGTCCATAGAAAACAACGATTTTGTATGGAGACGCGTACGCATCCATTCAACTTTCCGCGTCTATTCTCCTTTCGCGGCAAACCAGTATAAAATGAGGATAAATGTGTTTTTATCATGCGAATGCTATAGGGAGCGTTCAGCGCTGTTCCGCCGCGTTCAGCGCTATGCCGCTGCATTCACCGTCGAACGCGGTGGAACAGCTCAGGGATATTCACCAACCAAATTCCTATTTCTCCAAAGTGGGACCCACTGTCGTTTGCGTTTTATTTTTTTACGTCTATTATTTTTTATTTCTTCTGCGAGAAGCGAAACGATAATAATATCGCACATAGAACTGTCCATGTTGACGGCACATAACCCACAATACTATCTTACCGTTGTCGGTTTATGGCCTTCGCCTAACCGGACTATGGCTCAGCTGACTACAGACGGAGTTTCAGCCCAGCTGATTTGGGGCCAGCTGTTAGTGGGGTCACAGACCCGTGAGGTGGCTACTACCCTAATACTTGTACCAGCTGGCCTATGTCCCTAGACCGGCCAGGTTCGCTACTGAGCCCTTGTAACGTCGCTAGGGTGCTGTGACTACTTGGACCGGAGGGCAGCATATTCAACGCCGCAGTAGACAGAAACGTTTCAGCAGAGATAGCACGCTATGACTGCCTTTCTCATTCTTACGACGACGCCGTACGCGGCTGATAGAAGCAGAGCTGTATAAGTGTGACCAAAATCGTTCAGCGAAACACGAATGGAGCTGAATAAGTGTGCGTAGTCCCATAACCTACATGGTGAGTCAGAAAGTTTGGGGATTTCCACTCATAAAAAGCAACTCCCTTTAATGGTAATATTATAGAAGTTTTATACATACCTACATATATACTATGTTAGACATGAACTTGTTTTGTTTTTATAATTTGTTGTTGTTTTTTCACATTTGTAGCATTGAAAAACACATGTTACATAGAATATATTTTATAATAAATACATATTTATGAGCACTTATTTATCATCAATAATATGAGTAATCGAAAAAAAAACAGAATTTTACTTTTGTTGTCGTTCTCTGTGGGATGTTTAAAAAACAATAAACTTCGACTCGTGACATCTTCATTTTCTTTCACTTTCATATGACCCATTAATTTCTACTTCTAACCCCGATATTTACTCTAATACTCTGCGATTATTGGTATAACGTGATTGGAGACGGCGGAACGGGAGCGGCGCGGCGGCGCGAGCGAGAGAGACTCGCGGATTGCGCCGCCCCACAGTGCGGGAATCGTGCATTCTAGCGGGATTTAATTCCAGATAGAATTAAATAAAAGATATATTTGAAAATTACCATACCGATGTTTTCAAATAAGCAAAGACATTTAAATAGAGATAAAAAATGTACAATATTTATTTGACAAAAAAAAAACAATAAAAAAATTATAATAAATAGATATAACTAAATAAATATTGTTATTTTAATCACCTATTCCTCTCTAGGTTTTGCGTACACTTTTCGTTATAGAACCTCTTTTGGGTGAACTCATAGAAAGTTCTTTCATGATCACTGCAGAGTCCCTTTTGCCTTCTTTTCGAAGGTTACACTCATGGGCTATCATAATTTCCTCAGGGCTAGTTGACGATAAGATAAATAAATAATAAATAAATAAATATTCCACAAAATTCTACACAACGCTATCTAGACCCATGGTAAGCATAGCTTAACTAGCTTGTGTTATGGAATCTAGAATGCGGATAAACGTACATAGATACTTTTTTTTTTTGTAAATACATACATATTATACATAGAAACACCCAGACCAATGCAAATAGCCATATTCATGCATACAAATATTTGCACTGAGCGGGAATCGAACCCGCGCCTCCTGCGTAGCAGTCGCGTTCACTACCACCACGCCACGGAGGCTGTGAACTTTACGTTTTTGGGTTTTATTGCAATATTCTTCAAAACTTTTGTGAGGTCTACCCGATGCATGGCCAGATGTAGATGGTATTTCATTTAAAACACATTCTGGTAATCTTGTAGCGGCCACTACCCGCTACTTCAACCGCTCCCGCTCATAGCAGTCGGACCCAACCTCAACATCACGCGATGTGACGTCATATGGCCTGATACGGTGAGACGCAGCGATGGTGCGTCGCGCGCGCATCCTGCATGCGCCGCCCACTTCAAGATGTCCGCGCGTAGCCTTTTGTTTACGCTGGCGGCCGGTACAAAAGGTCCGCCCCCGAGCCTTTGTTTTCTAGACGTCCGCCATGGTGGGAGGCGTCAATCTTCAGTAGCAAAACTGCCAGGACCGAACAGTTATTATTATTAATTGTTACTTGTTGTGTAAATATAAAAGCCGAACATTTTGTAATAAACACTCACTTCTTCTACTTCATCGCTCCTCAGTGTCAGTCGTAATTGTTTCTATGTATAATAAATAACCAGTTTTAGCCCTCTGCTTGGTTTATTATTTATTAGTTACTCCTAGTCCTCAAGCACCCCCGACGCGCGGGTTCGATACCCACGCAGTGCATAACTCGTTAGAAGCGGTTGGGGTACCTACCTACTTACGAACCTGTAACCACCGCTTCTACACTGGTGACCCCGACGTTTGAAGAAGATGCCGAACGAGAGCAACGCAGGAGAACAGGAGAAAAAGGGGGGAATGGCAGAGACGTTCAGAGTCGGTGTACGAGTGCCACAGTTCAACCCGGACGATCCGACGCTATGGTTTGCCCAGATCGAAGGTCAGTTTATTTTGTCTGGTATATCGAAGGATGAGACTAAATTTTATTACGTGCTAGCTCAATTGGAATCTCAGTATGCTACCGAGGTGAGGGACATTATAATCTCCCCGCCGGCTGACGGTAAATACGAGAAGCTGAAAGCAGAACTCATCAAGAGGTTGTCAGCATCACAGGAGAGGAAAACCAAACAGCTCCTGATGCATGAAGAACTGGGTGATAGGAAGCCGTCGCAATTCCTCAGGCACCTGCAGAGCCTAGCTGGACCAAAGGTTCCGGACGATTTCTTACGCACGATCTGGGTAAACCGGTTACCCACTAACCTGCAAACCATTCTAGCATCACAGGCCAGCATTAGTATGGAGGACGCAGCCGAGCTGGCGGATCGCATTAATGACATCGTACCCACTACCAGCCAGATAGCTAGCACATCGGCGACATCGGCCGCGGCCACATCCACAAGCGGTAGCGATTTAGTCCAGCAGATAGCAGAGTTGACACGAAAGGTAGAGGTAATGTCGGCGGAGTTTCACAGGCGATCCAGACGCGACTTCAATGAACCACGTTCCTACAGGAACCGCAGTAGTTCCCGCTCTCGTTCCCGACCTGCGGATCACCCGCATTGTTTCTACCACTACCGATTCGGAGTGAATGCAAGGAAGTGTACACAGCCCTGCAGTTACAAGGCAGTAAACAGCCCCGGCAGCCGACAATAGCGGTAAGCGACTGCCCTAAAGTTACGAACCGCCTCTTCATAACCGATCGCATCACAAAAGTACAATATTTGATCGACACCGGATCAGACTTGTGTGTGTATCCTAGGTTAGCTGTACGGGAAACGCGACCGAGAACTAACTACTCACTCTTCGCTGCAAATGGGACATCAATAGGAACCTATGGCTACATACAGCTGGAGCTCAATCTAGGCCTGCGACGAGCTTTTACCTGGCGTTTCGTGGTTGCTGACGTATCGAAACCAATAATCGGCGTCGATTTTCTAGGTTTTTATAACCTCCTTGTCGACTGCCGCAACCAAAGGATCATCGATGGCGTTACTTCACTCACCGTTGCTGCTCCTCAACAACAGTCAATGGACAGCATTTTGTCCGTACGTACGACCTGTGCAACTGCTGAAGAAGATGCTTACCTCCAGCTACTGAGGGAGTTCCCAGACATCACACGTCCGGCCGGTAAGCCTAGCACACCTAAACATAACACAATGCATCAAATACGGACGACGCCAGGCCCTCCCGTATTCAGCCGACCACGTCGTTTAGACCCTGAAAGGCTACAGATAGCCAAGCAGGAGTTCGATGCCATGCTGGAGAATGGCACAGCCCGAAGATCGGAGAGCGCTTGGTCATCACCGCTTCACCTGGTGCGCAAGAAAGATGATGGATGGCGACCATGTGGCGATTACCGAGCTCTCAACGCTCGTACAATACCGGATCGCTACCCGATCAGACACATCCAGGATTTCGCACAGCAGTTATCAGGTAGCACGGTCTTCTCGACCATAGACCTAGTGAAAGCTTACCAGCAGATACCGCTCCTAGAAGAGGACATACCCAAGACTGCAATCACCACACCCTTCGGCTTATTCGAGTTCCCGTACATGAGCTTTGGCTTGCGTTGCGCTGCACAGACTTTCCAGCGGTTCATGGATGAAGTGCTGCGCGGGCTGGATTTCTGCTACTGTTATCTCGACGACATTTTAGTCACGAGCAGGAGCATCCCGGAACATAAAGATCACTTAAGGTCGCTCTTCAGGCGCCTCGCAGATTACGGCGTACTTATAAACACTTCTAAGTGTCATCTGGGCAAATCCGAGGTAACCTTTTTAGGATATACAGTGTCCGCAGCGGGCGTCCAGCCATTACAATCCAAGGTCCAGGCGGTCCAAGACTTCCCCGAGCCGAAGAACACAAAAGAGCTGAGGAGATTTCTCGGCGTTATTAACTTCTACCGTCGCTTTATCCCTGACGCAGCTAATATTCAGGCCCCCCTCAACTCTTTGCTAGCTGGCCCCAAGACAAAAGGAAGTCAACCTATTGAGTGGACACCGCAGCTACGGGAAGCTTTCAATAGATGTAAGCTCAGCCTCTCTCAGGCTACGCTGTTAGTGCATCCTGATCCTGACGCAGAGTTGACTATTCAGACTGATGCATCGGATACCGCAATAGGCGCCGTACTACAACAGCGTAAAAGAAGAGAATGGCAGCCACTGGCATTCTTCTCCAGGAAGTTGTCTCCAGCACAGAAGAAGTACAGCCCCTACGATCGCGAACTCTTAGCTATCTACGAGGCCATTCGTTACTTCCGGCATATGGTCGAAGCTAGGACGTTTGCTGTTATGACAGACCATAAGCCCATCACCTTCGCTTTCGTCAACAACAGAGATAATTGCTCGCCACGCCAATTCCGGTATCTGGATTTTATCAGTCAATTCACAACTGACATCCGATTCGTACCTGGCCATGAGAACATTATTGCAGACGCATTTTCACGCATTGACGAACTTTGTTTGCCGATAGATTACCAGTCCTTAGCGCGTGCACAAGAATCCGATGACGAGTTGAGGAGTTTGCTGACAAATGGCTCGTCCCTGAGGCTGAAGAAAGTGGGACTATCTGAGAGCGGCATAGAGGTATATTGTGACATATCGACAGCCAGTACGAGGCCATATATCACCCCTTCACATCGCCGACAGGTATTTAATACTTTGCACAATTTAAGCCACCCAGGAGCCAAAGCAACAGTGCGCTTAGTCACTGACAGGTTTGTGTGGCCTGGAATAAGACAGGACTGCCGACGTTGGGCTAGAGAGTGTCAACAATGTCAACGCTGCAAAATATCGAGACACACGTCGGCACCCCCAGCAGCATTCCCGGCACCATCAGCTAGGTTTCGTCACATTCACCTAGACCTTATAGGCCCTCTAACTCTATCCTCTGGTAACAGGTACTGCCTCACGATCGTCGACCGTTTCACTCGTTGGCCCGAGGCGATACCCCTGCCGGATATCACAGCCGAAACCTGTGCAGCCGCTCTGGTATCAGGGTGGATAGCACGGTTGGGTTGCCCAGAGCACTTAACGACGGACAGAGGCCAGCAGTTCCGGTCGCATATATTCCGTGAGGTCGCCGAGCTGGTGGGCGCTACTCACCATACCACCACTTCATACCACCCAGCTGCCAATGGTCTCGTGGAGAGGCTGCATCGTCAGTTGAAGGCAGCCATCGCGTGTCACTCCAGTTCAAGCTGGACAGAGGTTCTCCCTTGGGTGCTGCTCGGCATCCGCAGCGCCTGGAAGGAAGACCTGCAATCTTCGGCAGCAGAAATTGTCTACGGCGAGCCGCTACGGCTGCCTGGACAATTCTTCACGTCCAGCTCACACTCTGCGGTGGAGCCCTGCAACTTGGCCAGCAGACTGCGTGCCCACATAAGCAAGCTAGCACCTCAGCCAACTGAATGGCACACTAGCAGCAGCAGGTCTTTCTACATACCGAAGGACCTGAGCACGGCGACCCATGTATTCATGCGCCAGGGCCCCTTACGAAGACCCTTGCAACCAGCATACCAGGGCCCATACGAGGTCCTCCGGCGCGGCCCAAAGACGTTCGACATCGACGTGGCGGGGAAGACGCAGACGGTCACCATAGACCGACTCAAACCTGCCTATATCACGAGGGATGCGGCGACGGTACCGGAGCAGCACAAAGAGGAGGAGCCAGCAACAGTCAAGAAGACGAAGAGCGGGCGCGTAGTTAGATTCCCCGATTACTACCGCCCGTAAGATTCTACGGTCTCAGCGGGGGAGCCCTGTAGCGGCCACTACCCGCTACTTCAACCGCTCCCGCTCATAGCAGTCGGACCCAACCTCAACATCACGCGATGTGACGTCATATGGCCTGATACGGTGAGACGCAGCGATGGTGCGTCGCGCGCGCATCCTGCATGCGCCGCCCACTTCAAGATGTCCGCGCGTAGCCTTTTGTTTACGCTGGCGGCCGGTACAAAAGGTCCGCCCCCGAGCCTTTGTTTTCTAGACGTCCGCCATGGTGGGAGGCGTCAATCTTCAGTAGCAAAACTGCCAGGACCGAACAGTTATTATTATTAATTGTTACTTGTTGTGTAAATATAAAAGCCGAACATTTTGTAATAAACACTCACTTCTTCTACTTCATCGCTCCTCAGTGTCAGTCGTAATTGTTTCTATGTATAATAAATAACCAGTTTTAGCCCTCTGCTTGGTTTATTATTTATTAGTTACTCCTAGTCCTCAAGCACCCCCGACGCGCGGGTTCGATACCCACGCAGTGCATAACTCGTTAGAAGCGGTTGGGGTACCTACCTACTTACGAACCTGTAACCACCGCTTCTACAATCTTTTGCACTCGTTCAACCAAGTTGAAATCTTTTCTAAAAAGCGTTCGCGATGTCTATTGCTTACCACATAGCTTACGTAAAAAGAACTTAATCTCCTTTTTAGCACCTTCGGTAAATAGTACTTGAGAATAATTACCTATTATGAAAGCAATAAACCCCAACTACTGAAAAATCACGCTCTAAAAAGTGACAAACAAGAAAATACCAAGGATAGCCGTGGTCGTATGCATTGGTATTTTCTTGTTTGTCACTTTTTACCCGACTGCGCGACGCAAAGGAGGATCGATCTGTGATCTATTCCATTCTAATACCAAAAACTAATACCAATGGTATTTGTTTACACTCGTAATAAATGTTCTATTCCGAACGAATACCACTCACAAACGAATACCAAAACAAGTTAAATGGTATCAGGATACAGTCAGTAATAAAAATGCTTTCAGTCTGGTTTTAAGTAATATTTAATAAAGCAAAATCAGTCTTATCAACAAATAAAAGTGTAGTGGGGTTCATTATTCGTTTGGTTCATTATTATAATTCCTATGTAGGTATAATTATAAAGCTTTATTTTTAGGTATGTACCTACCTCAAAATAAAGCTTTTACTTTCAGCAAATCACAGTGATAAAAGTTTTCAAATTACAACAATTGAAGAATATCACAAACAATCATTGGACCGTGGGGAAGAATTATAAAAGCGTTTAGTCGACGCCTCGGATGATCAGTGGGCTGGCATAGCGAATACGTGGACCCAAAACGTGGCAATGCTGCCAGCTTTCTGGTGACATTTCCAGTAGACAGTGATGCGGAAGCATTCTACGATGCGTTCTAATTTATTTTTAATTGTAAATATTGTACCTAGTACCTAGAATTTGTAAATAGCACTACTTTTCTGGGAATCACAATAGATTCGAAATTGCCATATCACTGCTTTGGCCAATAAACTCAGCTCTGCTGCTTTTGCTGTCAGACGGATCAGGCAGTTGACTGACGTAGATACTGCTAGGCTGGTGTACTTTAGTTACTTTCATAGCTTGATGTCCTATGGAATACTACTTTGGGGGAATGCCGCAGACTTAGAAACTATCTTTATATTACAAAAAAGGGCAGTTCGTGCCATTTACTGTTTAGGTAAGAGAGATTCTCTTAGGGAACGATTTAAAGATATTAATATTTTAACTGTAGCTTCCCAATATATACTCGAAAATATACTGTATGTCAGAAAAAATATATCTAATTTTATAAAAGTAAGTGACATTACAGACAGAAATCTGCGCAATAAAAATAAACTGCTCCTTCCATGCTATCGGCTTTGCAGAGTTAGTGATTCTTTTAGGGGGGATGGTATACGTTTTTATAATAAATTGCCTGAATCAGTCCTTGGTATGCCTGACAATAAATTTAAAACCTTTGTGAAGACCACCTTATGTAAAAAAGCATACTATAGGACAGATGATTACCTTAAAGACAAAAATGTCTGGCTTGAGCATGGTGCAGGCCCCTCCTAAATTGCTGTAACTACGGCATAATGTTTAAATAGGAACGCGATCTTCTTTATTCTTTATTTTTGTTAACTATAAAATAAAAAAAAAAAATAACTTAGGTTAATTATTTTAATATATATAAATGACACGAGACATATGTACATTCGTCCATATTTAGTCTTAAGAACTTACTTTTTTTGTAAATTGACGTCCAGAAAATGCTACAGTGGAGTTTGTTGCGCCGTTTCTTCTCCACTGGTGCCTAGGAAGCGGTGGTAAACTTAGTTTTAAGCAGAATTTGACGTCAAAAAGCTGTAGTAGTGCTACACAATTTTGAATAAATACCTTGAGTTTGAGTTTGAGTCTATATATTCTAACAAATAAACGTATTCTTACTCATAGTTTATAATATTCGGGACTTCACGCGATATATTTTTTAACAACTTACTTTTGCCGACGTTTCGGGTGCGTTGCAGCACCCGTGGTCACGACTTGACTGGCCTGCGAGCGTCGCGCGGTTTTGTGCGCCTACCCTCCATTACTTTCATACTGAATGTAAGGCTGGCGACACACCACACTCACTATGTCAGTTTTAGACGGCATCGGCCGGCACTGTGTTTTTGGGTTTCACTATTTTGATCACTGGATTCCAGGTCCCGGATAATTTGAATCCATCTTCCCTATTGAATTTTTTATATTTTTTAATTTCAATAGCTTCACGCACAATCCGTGGATAGTAGTGGCGATCAGTGGAGAGGACTTTGGGTTAATGAAGTTCAATCCAGTGATTGGTGCCCGATTCGAGGTGTTCTGCAACTGCCGATTTGTTGAACTGACGGTTTTTCACAGCTGCGATATGTTCTTTGACTCTCTCCGCAATGGTACACTTGGTTTGGCCTATGTAGGAACTACCGCAGCTGCAATCTACTTTGTAGACACCCGGTGTCTGCGAACACCGAAGGACGTCCTTCGGTGTTCTCACGTACTTCGCTACTTTGGCGGACGGTTTAAATATGGTCTTGATGGAAAGCTTCCGTAAACAAGATCCGATCTTATCCGTTATCCCTTTCACATACGGAATGAACGCCGGTTGGCGGTCAACACCCGGCAGCATCATCCTCGGGCTTTCTAGAATTCGTAACATACCCATTAATTTTAAGCACCTCCTGAACGTGGTCTAACTCCTGCTGTAGGTGCTCAGGGTCACACAAATCATTAGCTCGCTTGGTGCGAGAGTCGAGCTTACCGAGTTCAAATGAAGTGGGTGATGATGCGAGGAGGCGTGCATGTATCTATCTGTGTGAGTGGGTTTTCGGTACACAGTATGGGCCGAGGGGCCGTCGGTTCTTACTATTAACTTGATGTCTAGGAATGACAATGTTCTGTTGTTCTCAATCTCATACGTAAACTGTATCTTCACATGTAATGAGTTGAGATACTCAGTAAAGCGGACCACCTGCTCTCTGTTGCCTTTAAATCTAAAGAATATGTCATCTACATACCTTTTCCATAGCCTGATCTGGGTGTGCGCGTTCTGAGCTACCACTTCTTCAATATGTTCCATCCAAATATTTGCCACGACCGGTGCCAAAGGGCTGCCCATAGCAACGCCGTTTATCTGGAGGTAGTGTTTGCCATGGTAAAGGAAGTAGTTCCCTTCGAGGCAACTCTGTAATAGTGTCGCATAACTATCCGGTAGACCATTATCCTTCAACTTGGTTTCGATAATCCGTAGACAGTCTTCTATAGGAACATTGGTAAATAATGACTCAACATCAAAACTTACCAATAATTCATCCGGTTCCAACTTAATGTCCACAAAATGGCGAGAATCTTTGACAAAGGACGGTGTTTTCCCCACTAATGGCGGCAGTGCTTTAGCAATGTGTTTTGCTAAATCGTAAGTTGGCGAGTCAATTTGACTTACGATTGGTTGCAATGGCACATTAGGTTTATGCACTTTCGGCAAGCCGTTGTGTGATTTTAGGGTGGTGCAATTTTTCAAACTCGTCCTTTGTGAAATCCTCTTCGTGCTCCTTGATCAAATTGCGTATTTTACGTATTACTCTTGCCGTACGATTATATATTTTAACACTCTTATACGTTTGTGCGTCTTCGAGTAAAGTTAGCATTTTTGCCTCATAATCACTTGTTTGCATTACTACGGTGGCGTTCCCCTTGTCGGCTTTGAGTACCAGTACATCCTTATTATTCCGCAACGCAAGCAATGCCTGTCGCTCTTCGGCAGTAATGTAAGACATGGGCGACATCTTATCGTAAAGTGTCTGCGTCACAACCTGGTATCTTGTTCCGGGCGATTGCCTCCTCCACACTGCAGATGATGTTCTCATAAGGCACTTTTTTCGGTGTAAGAGCGTAATTCAATCCCTTTTGAAAAATATTTAAGGTTGGCTGGTCTAAGTCTATCGTTGACAAATTGATCACGGTGTCGTTCAGTGTGACTCCAGCCAAATTTTAAGCATGTGTACTTTTACCTTGGCGAGCTGCTAATTTGGCACCGATGATGCGTGGTGCTGCTTAGTTCATAGGTTCTTTCTGCTTGTTGGTATGAAATGCGATCCACCAAATCAAAGTCACTCCCGGTCAACCATTTAATGCACTCCAAATGTAACAAGTATAACACTCTGTGCACTTTATTTAACTCCGCATGGTTGTTACTAATTAGTTGTCGTAATATTTTCAACATATACATATGAACTTAATTAAACAAACAAACATTTTACTAACAAGAAAATTTTAATAATGACACTATCACCATAATATTGCAAATAAGTACTTACTCACTTATCAAATACCAGGTTCGCTGAGATTTAAGTTACTGCGCACGCGTCAGCACACGGAGAAGTACTGAGGAATAGATAAAATATTCCTCAGGATCAGACCAGTAAATAGAAAAAGTTTTTATTTATGCAAGGACTAAAATTATTGTAAGTAAAACATACCTTATTTCATGGAATTAGTGTTTATTTCACCAAAACCCTTAATGCGCTTTGCTATACCGGCGCCGGCGCTTGACTTTCATTGGTTGTTTCGGATTTTTAAACAATAGCGAGCCAACTCACCCTTTTCACAGGTAAAAAAAACGCATTCACATTTCGATATTTTTACTTATGAGTAGCCTAAACTCATAGTAAAAATGCTGAAATTAAGTGAATTTGTATTTTATTATGATCATACCTACTTAATATTAAAATATTAGAAAACATTGTAGATTGTTTGTGACTGTACCAAAATTTATGTTTTGGTATTCGTTGGGAATAGAATTGGTATTTCATTAAAACATTTAAGATTTGGTACTCGTTAGGAATATAAAATGTATTACGAGTGTAAACAAATACCATTGGTATTAGTTTTTGGTATTAGAATGGAATAGATCGGTAATGTGTTTATCAGTCTATGTATGTATGTATGTATGTATGTATGTATGTATGTATGTTTGTTTCTATGTGGCGTTCTAGAGACCAAATGCGTGGGCCGATTTTAATAATTTATACGTCAATCGATTCGTCTTAACCTTGCGAGTGTCACTAAAGACATGACAGTAATCAAAATCCACCACAGCGATAACCAGACGCCATATTGTCAAAATGAAAAAAATAAAAGTCGATGAACTATGTCAAGTGGGGTGTCGTTGAATAGGTATTTTAAAATCATCTTTAGGTTTCTTTTATCATTTTTCATTTTAAAAAATAGTTTAGGATATATAACGATTTAAAGTTGTTTAACAAAACAATCACTCACGCTAATTTCCTTATTGATTTAAGTTGTTATTTCAAGTATAAACGCTATGTACATTACAAAAAGATATACACATGTCATATCATAACTAAAAAGTATAAAATAAAACAAATGATTAAAAAATAAAAAACCCGACTGCCACTGAAAAGACCTAAATAAGTTTGATAGCAGGCGGTACCCATTAATTTTCTTTTGGTTTATGATTGACAAATGGGTACCGCCTGCTATCAAACTTATTTAGGTCTTTTCAGTGGCAGTCGGGTTTTTTATTTTTTAATCATTTGTTTTTAGAGCGTGATTTTTCGGTAGTCGGGTTTTAGTTTTAAACTTTATTAAAATTATTTTGAGGCTAATTAAAGCTAATAATTTATACATATTTGAAATGTACTCATTAAGCACTTTCATTTGATACCACACACGGTATATTTATGTGAAATTTATTTTTTAACATAGTACCTTATGAGCGCTAGAGGGCGCCACACAAGATTGAGTGACACGTTATATATCCTATAACCATTGGACGATCAAGCCGCTTGTAACGATACCTCATTTGTCCAGTTCTAATAAGTAGTTGAGGAGCTATGAGGGAACAAATTAACATACATACATACATACATACATACACACATACATACATACATACATACATAACCTGTCAAAATCATAACCCTCCTTTTGGCTTTGCCGTAGTCGGGTAAAAATAGCTTCAATTCGCTCATTTTTGCCATTAGAGGTCCATATATCAAATATTTGTATTTTTGTAATTTGGGCGGTCATTCTGAAATCAGAAGAAAAATGTATAAAGGCGCGAAAAAGCGCAGGTACTATCAATTGTTCATAAAAGTCAAGACTATAGACCATCGATTAAAACATAAAACACACCGGGATATTCGGAGCAATTTTTTTTATACACCTTTGATTGTGCAAATCATCTCCAAAAAATTATAAATTTTAACTCTGCTTTCAGATGATGTTTTTAGATCAATGTTTACATTATTTCTCAAATGAAATACACTAACTTACCTTCAAATACATACACAATACAGTAATCAATCAATAAACAAAACTATGTACGTTTATTTAATCAATAAACTCAAATGAAGCAACCACTTTAATGTTGTTATTTGTGTTGTGAGATACAACGATTATTATTTACCCACCTTAACATTTTTTATTATTTTTTTAAACCTACCTACAAGAATTTTTGATATGTAGCTGTAACAGAGAGGGTCTTAGGTATAAATAAATAATACTACAATATCAATTATTCAAAATTGATTTTTTGAATTAAATCCCGCTAGATTGCGAGATTCTCGCAGTGCGCGCCCGTGCGCGCAGGTAACTCGGGCGTCGGTTCGAGTCCGGCAGGGGCAGGTGAGGTATCCGAGGGGATTTCCGCACGAAAAAAAAAAGTATAACGTGATTATATAGGCTTGATCCAACATTAAGTAATACCTAGAGTGGGTGATTGTTCTTAACATTTTGAGACCCGTCCGTTCCTCGAAGAGTGGGTAAAGCGTTACCTTATGAACTTCTACAACCGTCTTACCAGTAGATCGTAGACCCTAAGAAGTCCAACAACTGGTTTTTACTACAGAACTTCAATATCACCTGTAGTTTGCAGAGGTCAAATAGCAGTCGCTTCTTCGGCTTCTTCTTAAATATCGACCGCCTTTTGTTGGCAAAGGGCTTTGAGGATGTATGATTTTAGAGTGACATATTCATTATTTGAATGAAATTTTATGGCATTTATTATGTTAACTATACAATTGAATTAAATCAGGTAATCATCAATATACAATTCAGGTGTGGCTCCGTAGCTCGTAGTAGCAGTAATAGTTGGAAGAGCATTCTACTGTAACGTGTAGTATCGTGGGTTCAAGCCCCACTTGAGTAATTCATTTTTCCTGATTTAATCGAATATTAATTATTTTCGAGTCTTCACCACTCATACTCCAATATGGTAAATATCCCATTGATTAGTAATGAAGAATTATTCAGCTTAAACTCTGTGGTGTTTTTCGAACGATATCCAAAATCTCAAAAAGATCGGAGTAAGATGATATACAAATAAAATAGGTACATTGTACTCGACTCCTTACGCTTAAGTGAGGTGTACGTGCGTTCCCTATAGTTCATAACCGCTTAGTATGGATGTGACGCAATACGCAATACAAGCCGCGATGCAATGGTTTCCACCGGCATGGCATGACGACTTGTAGTTAGTTGCATTGCCATTTTGTACTGCTCAAGTCATGAGTTGCAGCGTTTGTGCGAGGGGAGACAGCGTGGGCTTATATGCCTTGATTCTGTGATTAAGAAATTACAGATTAACATGTTTCTTACGACTGAAAATAGATACATACATACATAAATACATAAAATCACGCCTGTTTCCCATAGGGGTTGGCAGAGATCACGGATCTCCATTTGCTACGATCCTGACATACCTACTACTCTCGCTTCGTTCACTCTCATATAATAGATAATATATTATGGCTACCAACTTGGAACCCAGTAGGAATGGAACCGATAGAGATCGCATTCCTAACGCTTCCTAACATTTTTTTTATGAAAGGTAAAAGCAAGGTTACACTCCTACCTAGATTTGTTACACCCAGATATCGCAAAAAGCCTAGAATCAGTCGCCCGAGACTGACGTGTGTGGTTCACAGCAGGCAGGCGGCCATTACAGTGCTCCATTCTCTCGATACGTTTGCGAATATGAATATTTTTACTACTGATCTTCCACCTTCTGCCTTCCAGAATATTATTTATTTTAGCTTTTACGGGACGGTTATATTACCGCCCAACCTCTAAAGGCAAGTCAATCCCATAAGCTCATTCGTCAATCAAAGAAAACAAAGACTGAGTATTAATTATTTAAGTAAAGCGAGCAATGGCGCGTTTATCGTTACCGCTCACGCTGCCGCCTGTGTCACGCGCCTCAGCGCCTTGATTACAATTTATTACCTGTTTACGTGAACTTAGACAACACAATCGTTGCAATTTCGCATCGATTAAACTTGCAAATGTGTTGAGAAACAGATCGAATGTTCGTTATTGTAATTATATTTGTGCTCATTACATTACTTACAGGTACCTAGGTAGGCATGCTACAGAGTGACGGGCGGAGTTCGTTACTTTTGTAATTATGACATATTGTTTCTTACAGCTGTCAGAATTTGTATTAACAGTTACGGTTCGAATACCTTTGTCAGTTTAGAATATACTTTCCCTTATTACATAAGGGCATATATTTGTATCTATACCTTTTGGGATTATGACTTGACTTGATAGCTATTTTCTAAGACCGACTAACAAATTGGAAGTATTTGAACCAGCGATTCAGTGAGCTGAAAGATGACGCCTCCATACTGGCAAATTCTAAAATGGTGGTTAATTCAATATAACACACGCCTTTGACAGTGATACTGATAAACCACAGTTCAGGTTTCAACCAATTCACGGAATCGATGCTTCTTCATCTCACGTTTAAAGTTAAAATACTTCCAATTTTTTTTATTTTATTTAATTATTTCGTACACACAAGAACAAACACACAGATACAGAGGTGGAAAATTTGACGGTACTTGAACTCAAAATCGCTCTCTTCTTTGGTTTACTCTCGAATATGTGGCCGTATATTCTAGGAATAAACGTTACTCGCGTTTGATCGAACCAGCCCTTAATGCTATTACAGATATTCATAAATCCCTGTACAATTGTGTGACGTACCTAGTACTAAGAGTAATGGGATACTCTTAGCACTTATCACCACCGATATGCTGCCAAATACCGCGTCTTTACCCACGCCTCATAAAGCGATTTGGCTCAAGTGGAAGTCCTTATTGTAGATATCAAACGTTTGAGACTTATAAAGAAATATTCATATGTTTGCCAATTTTTGAAGAAGTATTGGCATATGAAGGAGATTATAAACTTATGCCCAGTATGCTGCTACCATGCGATCATACTATATTTCCAACTGATTAGTCCGTTTATTTGATATTTGAGGCCAGGCCCTCCGCATTTTACAGTTTAATTGCAACGTGGCTGAACTATGACCATACATGCCATCTGACCTCCGCAACCTATTTGTAATATCTAAGTTCTCTTCGGTGCCAAATATCCGTAATGATTGACATTAAGTAGATGTTCGTATGGCAACAGGGGCCAAATGGTTAAGGAGTCGGCCTTACGATCAATAGGTCCCGGGTTCAAATCCTGGCCATTACACTACCGACGTACACCCACTCTTAACACAAGCAATAATTTAGCTCAGGGAAATTAGTAACTTTGGTGCTATATTCTTTAAAAAAAACATATTAAACACTGACACTAACACTGACTCCCGTAATACAGATTTTTTTTCATTCATGTAAATGTATTCTTATTTTGTCAATAAATATTTTTATTTTTATTTTCATTTTCATATTTTCATATTCTCAATGTCTTAGGAATGACCACCAATCCTAAGACCGACTTGGGTAATGCTTCATTTAGCCAGGAGCCCCTCATATTTGCCAATAACTCCTAAATAAATATACTATATAATATGTAAATCATTCATTATGTATTTATTACTAAGGAGAAATTACAAATCATCGCAATATTTCATTATTCAGATAGAATCTGATTAATGTATTTTTGTAACTCAATGTCTAATTACTAGTTGTTATGCAATTTACATTGAATGTAAAAGTGCAAGGTGAGATAAGCTATCGTAATTAACAAATAAACTAAATACATACAGTAAATGCAATAAATTCAATTAACTCTTTTTGTAATTATTATTTTGTATTATATCAACTGTATAATAACATAATATATACACAGAGCCCACTTATCCAGAGACAAGATGGGGGACACTATGATATCTCGAAACTTGAAATGCCTTGGGTCAGCTGGTGTGAGATGCATATTTCTTAAGGCTACCTTGCACCTATTCTGAAGATTCAAGATGGCGGGTGGATTTAGTCAGTTCGAATCCAACATAACCGCATAGATAGTAGGAACACCATCTAAACTGAAAGAGCTCAAGAACAAAAATAAAAAGAAAGCCATAAAGAAAGTGTAACAGATCCATTCTAGCGTTTGAACGTTATTGAATAATAAACTTCACAAACTTTTAGATTTATAATATTGCTTGGTGATGCCTGATGCCCCTGATTCCCTACAACCCCAGGAATTAAAGTATATCCCAGAGTATTAATATTGATATATCTGTGTACCGGAGTAGTCGTTTTAAAAACAATTGATGTTTGATAAAATGGAAATTTTAAAATAAAATGCATTTTGAAGGATGCTCAAGATAGTGACGACATAAAATGCCTCCTTTTACATAATATATTCATATATAATTATTATTGACGTCAGTTTTGCAGCGTAGCGAATAAACCTGTTTATGGTTATATGATTAGCCTTCGACGATTAATACTTCCTGACGAATTGTCGAATATTTTAGTATTTATTTCTGATCAAATAAAACTTAAGTGCTTTGAAAACGATGTTACAGTAACTGACCCTAGTATAGTGGCTCACAAGCAATCACTGTGAGGCATCTTGCCATGATTCAATATGATAGCTGACATTCGCGGCTGCGTCTGTGTGGAACCTAATTTGAAACCGAATTTGGAACCTATTCCCCGGATAAATAGTAATTCCCACTACCCACGAGAACCTATTCCCAGATAATTATTATTCAAGAGTATAATCTAACCATTAGAGCACGAAATAAATAACAAATATCTTCACAAAGTTTCACATTTATAATATTAGTTGTACTCCGTGGTTTGCCTATCATTTACAAAACAAAGGGCCTTTTCCCTGACGTTCGCTTGCCACGCACCAAAAGTGTTGCCAAGCCACATTAACTTTTTTTCCACTAAACTTCCGCCTCTAGTTAATAACTTCCATAATGTTTGTCTGAAGTTTTTATTTGTTTTTGCGCATACTGCCTCCCTATGGGGAAGGGATGGGGATTTATGGGGTGGGAAGTTAATGGTGCTGTTATGGAGTGGGTGAGAAGTAAGTGGTGGCATCATGTGGCCGATACAATTATGGAGAGACGTTTTGGAATGACATAAAGATTACTCAGTTTCATGTTATTTTTTATAGGAAGAAGTACAAAAATGTTTGGGTAACTGAATGAATGATTAAATATATTCACTGTGAACATTCCCAACCAGCCCAGAGGAAGGGGAAGACCACTCACTACTTGGTGGAATAATATTAAGAAGGAGATGGACCAGGATAGTCTTAGCACCCAGATAAAACAGGATTCTATGGCGCAAAGACCCGACCCCAGATAAAGAAAGAAGAATAAAGAAAAGAAGTCTGTAAAGTAGTCTATAAAAATATCAAGAGAAACAGTAGGAGAGTGTAAACCAGGCTATGGTTTATACTGGACCCGATGAACCCACCTCGATGTCGATCATCGCAAACAAACATAACCTATATCCTTTCCCATGGTCTAATATATCTCTGTACAAATATTATCAAACCCGGTTCAGTGGTATAGTCGTGAAAGTGTAACCTTAAACATCCGAGTTACTTTCGCATTTATCATATTGCTATGGATTTTACAAAAGCAACTGCCGTCTGGCCGCCCAATTCCGAAAGAAAAACTCACTGGATCTGACAATCACCAAAAGTATAGCCCGAGTCAAATATCTTGGACCTAAAATGTGCTCAAAATGCGCTCTATACGCGCAGTACACGTTTCTTGGATGTATTTTGAAGATAGCACGGGGTTCTACTGCGGTAGACGATCTCAAATTCACTAAGCATAGAGTATCACAAAACAATCTGCACGCGCCAGAACCTTTTACGCCGTAGAAGTAGAAGCAAGGGGAATTCCAGCTAAATCCCTGTATAACTTGTTTAAAGACCTCGGATTGCCAAGAGCTTCAGTAAGCTCTTTATCAAACGAATATCTAAAACGGCGTTGATAGGATCTTACCAAATTTGGATAGGTAGAGGGGGGAACACGACTGACGGTGGAGGTGAGCGCTGATGCATCACAAGGTGGCCACCCTAAACCTACACCTGGGTCGAAAGTCCCAGGCGCCGTCACAGTGTTCTTCTCTGTACCACGCCATGGACCCGGCGACCGCACGGTGAATCCATGGAATGCTAAGAACCGGATCTCTTGCGATTTAGGTCCAGTATAAGTAAATGAATCGAGCTAGGCTTACAGGTGAGGTTAAATTGAACCCCTAAAATCTTATTGGGGCACAAAACAAACAGCAAAATAAATCAAGTAGGTTTGTGAACAAAGAAAGTAATATTCCACACTTCACAAAGTACAAGTCTCATAACATCAGGGATCATAAAACAAGCATATAATTTTAATATAACCGAGCAGTAATAACAGTTCCAAAGATATTATCAACAACAGAATTAGTTTAGTTTTTGCTCGATTAAACACACAACCAATCCACACAGGAAGACGATTGTTGCTCCAACTATGCTAGAGAGGGATGATCATATAGAGAGGTGATAAGAGTGAGTGAGAGGGGTACAGTCTTTGTTTTATAGTAACAATAGCAAGGTTAGATTTATGAGCTTCAAGTTTGGCCTATTGTTAGGGTATGTGGTATGGAGTAATAGGTTATTTGGTGAATGTAGCGCTTGACTTGACGTGGAAAATATTAGGTGCAATAATAGTTAAGCTACTCTGGTGTGTTTTCTTTATTTAAGAATACTATTAAAATTAATATTATATTACTATTATTATACTAATAGATTACTATATACTAGTATGCACGTGTAACTATGCTAAAAACTAAACTATATAAATTGAGGGCACTTGGTGGAACTACACAATTGAAAATTCATTAGTTAGTACTTGTCCAGGTTCCAAGGGTGCCACCGCCACTGCCAGTAACGGCATTCAATAATAATCTTTAAAGCAATGCGGTTAAAGTTCAAAATAAAATAACTTTTTGCAGAGTAATTGAAATAGTTTAACGAAACTGTTTTCATTTAATTGTTGACTTTAGGCGTTTAGAAATAAACTCTAAAATTTAATGTCATTTAAAAATTTCCTTAATTTTTTTTACCTTACCTTAAGAATATTTAGATACAAGTAAATTTTAACTGCATGTTCTGCATTCCTTAACCAAAACTAAATAAAATATGGGGTTTAGACAATACTGTACTCGTAAATAAACCAGAAAATATCCCATGAAAAAAACCTGTCTTGTTTTCTAAGGACGGGCTGAGTTAAAACCTTCAAAATTCGGAACGGCTGCCCCCATAATATCCCGCTAAAAACATCCCACGTGTGCTATTTTGGGAAATGCAAAAATAAATTGTTTTATGTTCCCAAAATGGACCATCTTCTTAATTACCCATTCGGGATATTATGATGTACGTTATTGAATTTAATTAATTTTATGTTTCCGGTTTTAATGGTTACAGATGAATAGACAAACATTCTACTTCGACATATGTGCCTACAATTTTTTTACTACTTGGGTAGCAGACAAGCACACGGCCCAACTGGTGGAAAGTAATTGGCGTGGCCTATTGGACGTGTGCATTCTATATACCGCCATACCACGATAATACTACCCGTACAGTAGTCACTGAAAAAAAACAGCAGCAGAGTGTTCATTCCACAGCTTCAACCTGCGTGGGATGAAGTTCATTTCATAATTTTATTGTGTAGTTAGGCTAAGAACTTATGGAACGGTTTCATCTGCGTCCGCTGCGTTTGCAGGCGATTCTCCGATCTTCTCTGCCTCTGTTCTGTAGCGGACGCGGGGGAAAATCGCTGCAATAGTTCTTAGCGTTATTGTATTGTTTTTTGCGATGCATTGTGTTTATCGCAAAATGCATCACAAAACACGTTTTGTGTGAATAAGCTAACTTATTTATTTTTATGGAATAGGCCCATGGACACCCGCAACACCAGAGGAGTCACAAGTGCGTTGCCTTCCTTTTAAAATAGAGTACGCTCTTTTCTTGAAGGTTTGAAGGTCGTATTGGTTTGGAAATACCGCTGGTAACAGTTCATTCCACAGTTTAGTTGTGCGAGGTAGAAATTTTTTCGAGAAACGCATAGTTGTGGACCGCCAGCTGTCCAGATGGTGAGTGTGGAACTGCTGTCGCGTGGAACGATGGCGGAAAGAGGCGGTGGTGATCAATCCGAACAATTCCTCGGAGCACTCCCCATAGTATAGGCGTAACTAAGGCATAACTAAGCTAATGTGTGCATTTTATGTGATGTAAGTAGGTAGGTATGTACTTATATCAAAGTAGTAAGTTTTTTCACGCTACGTTGTAGCACCATTAGCAGTAGTAGCAACAAAAGATCTAGCAAAATATACCTACAGTAAATTAAATGGTTCATAGTATCTTTATATTACTCTCACCGTATCCCATAAATTACTCCTCGCAAGCTATGAACAATACCCATGGGTGTTACAGGGCTATTCATGGATGCCACGCGGAATTTTCACAACGGAAATTGGACGATAAATCACACATTCATTTAATAAACGTCAAATAAAATAACAATTACAAAATGATTATGTTATTGTTGGTTTGTTATCGTAGCTTTTAGAGGGTTATAGGTAATTGTAAATGTTTATTTACGAATGAGTTATTTTATTAACATATCTACGATCATCATTATCCTCAAAGCGATCCTCTTCGTGTGTGGGTACGACAAAGGCCCGATCTCGCCCCCGGGGATGGGGGTAAATACGCTCATGGGGACAGAGGTCATTCTACAACCTCCGACACGCCCGAGTTAGTAAATATAGGTACATGCTGGTATGTGAGATTGGATTGAACATATATTTATTTATTTAATTGAACTATATTTATAGCTATTCAATTAAGTTATAAGTCTTTTTAACATAATATAAAACTCACTGAATCAACACATAACTAGAAGATAATACTATGTTATAGTGTGGTGACATCCGGAGCCTAGTGAATCAGTACTTTGTAAAAATTATGCATATTATGTAGTGAGCCGTTTGTTATTGAATATTGTGTAGAATAATAAAATCTATGGTGATATGAATCATCCGGTCGTTTGTTTGTACCGAGTACGAAGCAACATAAGATTGTTATTTTAATATATTAGCAATTACAGTTCATGAAAACTTTTATGAGGCACATAAATACTGTTTTAATAGTCTTGTTGTTGTTTATCTAGCCTTAACTAACGTGATTATGTGTCGTGCAGGTTTGTCGCCATTATGTTTTATATACGCAAAGCCTACCTTGACGTATAAGTGATTACTGCATTCAGAGGGCCACGGCGACGGCGGCGTGCTGAAAAGCGCACCTCCCTATTCCGGGGGCGAGTCCGGGTCAGGTAAGGGATGGCCCTGGGTCAGCCGGGGTGCGAGGGATATGTCGATGACAACCTCACCTCCAGCCTAGTATCACGACCCGGCGTGCGGTATCCGAGGGGATTTCCGCACGAAAAAAAAAGCCATTCAGAGGGATTGCATGAAGTTGAAATAAATAAATAAATAAGTAAGAAGCTATATAATAAGGGTATATTAATAGCTCTATCCCTCTCCCTCTGGCTTGTAGCCCGTCATGGCAGGCTCGCAGAAGTTTCGTATATTCTCACTTCTACAAGCAGCACCTAGTAGGGCAACGGGCTATAAAGGTACACCTTTAAAATTTGTCAGTCTCACGAAGCCTATAGCTGTCTGTCAGCTTATTATTGAACTCCTACACCACTACACGTGTTGCTATTTGAAATTTCCTAACATAGAGAGAAGAAGAGGTAAGGCAGCCTAAGAAAGGAAAGGAAAGCTTAAATATGACACTTCACGGTCTGTTAGCTACTACGAGAACAGCTGCTTAATTACACCTGATTAATTGATTATAAGCATCGGTAGCTTAGTGGTTAAAGAGTCGGCCTTACGATCGAGAGGTCCCGGGTACGAATCCTGGCCATTACACTATCGACGTGAACCCACTCCTAGCACATGCAATTCAGCTCAGTTGGAGGAGTAGGGAATATTAGTAAGTTCAGTTCTAATATTCTTTAAAAAAATTGACGAAGCTGGCCATTTTGGCAAAGGTTTACTTCTCGGATAGGAAGGTGAAGAGCAACTGCTAGCTGAGCAGTCGCTCTCTATAAAGTAATAAAACCAAACAATTTAAGTCGAAGTATCTCACATATCCAGTGGCTAGTTATCCAGGTTTCACTGTATACCTCGAGGAGAATCAATAACTTAGTCCTCATCAAAGAGACGTCACGTCATATATCTCGTTAGGTGAACTGACCAATGACGTGACGGCTACCCGCTGCCGTGATGGCGTGACCTGAAACCTGAAAATGTCCACAATGAGACGTTATCTGGACGTTTATCGCAGACGCGTTCATTTGTTACTTAGATACATATCGCCCGGTGGCCGGCGATGGCTCCATTGTCACACGTCAATCTAAAACAAAAAGAAGTCATTTTGTTATTAATTATTAAAAAAAAATTGCTATTTTTGTACCTACTTGTCAGTGCCTACCTAATTCTAAATAAATAAATAAGTAGAAATGTAATCATATATTGGCTCATATTGATAGATTCTATGTGCTAACAATACCTGTGTATATGTCTGAAGACGTAAGTAGAGGTATTATAATAAATTTTGTTGGTCCTATGCAATAAAGGCAAGTTTCCCAAGATGAAAAATTTGTAAGTCTATGTTTAATTTAAAATCTATACCTACTACACTAAACTTACTGGTGTAAATAAAATAAGAAAATAATGCATTGCCAGATATAGGGTTGTAACAACATAAAATATAAACTATCTAAGTACATAGCAGTGTTGCTACATTATATATTTTAATATTTTGGTTAATAACCCTTCTTGACGGTCGGGTAAAAAAGCAGTGTCAGTGATTTTTTTTTATTAAGGATGACTTTTTTTGCAAAATATACAATATTTATTTCTTCTTTAATAGGCTCTAATGTCGTGCCGCGTAACAATGGACACAGTGCGCAGGAGATACAGTCGGGTGGTCACTTTCCATTTACCTTTGTGCGCTGCAAGTGGGACGCTAAATTCAATTTATCAACACCATCGTGCATGGCAATCATTACGAATTATCGCTTCACTTACCATAACACTACAGTTTTTGTTATTGTATGGGACCATAGTTCAGCAACAGTTTTGCAAAATGTATCAGGTTTGATTCCTGGTTTGGGTAAACTATTATTGTATTTTCGGTTCATGTTTGGTAGTGTCTTGATTATGTATGGGAATACACCAAGATCTTTACCAGCCAACTTCAAGTGCTAGGACCTACACTGAAGTTCACTCGTTGAATGTTGATGAGGCTCTGGTGCAGGTTTTCTTTATTATTGCACAAATATTCTTTATTGCACACCAAAAGAAACAAACAACAGAAATGTTAAACAATCTCATGTACAATGGGCGGCCTTATTGCAAACAACAATCTCTTCCAGGCAACCTTTGGATGGACAGGAGTGCATAGAAATCACACGTGGGTTTTTGGTGTATGAAATTAACAACAAAAACATAAATACAAATACACTACATGCAATACCTATATATATAATACATACAATACCTATATACATTTCTTTCTCTTCTGGCTATTCCAATGTTTCCACCAACGACTTAATACGGAACTGAATCTGTTTTACCTGAGAAGAACAAGGACTTGACGCATAAAAAAACGGACAAATAAATATTAAGGGTATATTAATATTCTTCTTATATTTAGAACTGTATATTTTTAGAGACTACCAACCCAATTAAGGTATTTCGATATTTTTCGTGAAGCGACTGCCATGTGACTGCTACAAACAAGGCGGTACAGAAGTTATGAAACTGTAACTAGTCGGTTCTTTAGAGTTTCAACTGCCCGTAATGATTGCCATAGATGTTTTGAGCTACATAACCCCAAAATACTCTAATTTTGACCATACACTATCATAACATTATAAAAACTCGTTAAGTAATGATCTGACGCAACCCACAGACGGCTACCATCAAGTCGTCGCCACAATTACGATCAATTTCGTTCACAAATCATCGCAAATGACGGTGTTATTAACCAGATCTATCTTATCTACCTGCCATCAACAATTTGCATTCATTTACGAACAATTACAATGTTGATCTGGTAAACTTTTTTATGAGAGATAAATTATAGTGTTTATTGTGGAAGGAAGGTTATCTAGGGCTGTCAGAGACTCATATACTTGTAGTTTTTCCAGTTTTGTCATTGAACATAACCTCTAAGTAACATATTTTAGGGTCGGCAGCGCAAATGTGACCTTCCTGGTGTGCACACCTCTATCAGCCGGGGTAACCAGTTCTCATCTGGGGGACTATGTGCTTGTCTGCTTCCGAGGTAATGTAAGTAAAAAAAACCATTCAATACAGTAAATTCACTTACCTTCTTTTTCGTGCGGAAATCCCCTCTGATTCCTCCCCCGCCGGAGCCGGAAGGGGCGGTTATGTCTGAGGGTCGTGGTGCTAAGCCGGAGGTGAGGTGGTCTTCGACATATCCCTCGCACCCCGGCTGACCCAGGGCCATCCTTTACGGTCTGGCCCTCTTCGGGAGGGGGGACAACGGGGGTCCCCGACTCGCCCCCGGAATTCACTTACTCGAAGAGGTACCCTATTTGACCAATTAAGTCACACAAAAAATTTGAAACTCAACTTCAATGGTAGTCTTTATCATTTGGACCCTAGTTTCTTACCATCCAGCGAAGTGTAATCAAAATTGACGAACCGAATACGACTTAGCCGAATATAAGTAGTCAATTGATGGATCATTACACTGTTGATCGCAGTTATGACATTTTATAAGTGACACCTTTTAATATGCTTAATGTAGGTGTACAATACATTCAAGATTCTACAATTCTCCGCATCCCTAAATTGAAATACAAAGAAGTGGTTTTCTAAAAATGTTACAGACATATTGTTTAGATATTTTTATAGTTCATTCATGTGTAAAACAAGCGGTACGACCGACAATGTTTACACGAACAAACGTACAGAGCAACGTGAACATCTCTTGAATTACTGTGACCTAGTTGTGAGTAGGCTTGATGAAATATGGCGGGCAGATCGCCCGGGGGTATTTCCGTTGAAGTGTTACGTATTGATAGGATAGTATTGGATCTATTTTGGATTAGTTTTCTAAATATTTTTGTTTAAATAGATACTTACATACATACATACCTATGGCAGTCGTTAACCCTAAATATTCAACAGCTTGTCTAACTATAATGTATCAATATCACTGATTGGTTCTGGAGATAAGATGGAAGTCACTTCACAGAAAATCGACGTTCAGCTAAACCCGCAGAAAGGCAGACCTCGACGCTAAACGCGATGAGCTGAAAGTCCGCCCACCCGCTGCCATTCAATACCATTATGTAAGTGGTGTTCTCACATGCCCTTAGTGCACACCGCGAAGATCGGCTATGCTAGCCATCTTCGAGCGCATCAGCGCCGAGCCGACTAGGAGTCAAAGTGGTCGCCATGGCCGAAATCGGTCGGAGGCATCATCACCATCATCCTGGCATACATCCAGGCTTCCTACAAGCCGGTTTCTCTCTAACACTTACGGTATTTTTTGTTCTGAAAAGGGTTCTTTTAGCTAACTCGAGAATCTCGTATTGGGCTCTGAGATCAATATCTTTATTTAACTAACAAGCTCGTTTGTTGGTCCCCATCCATCATAGTTATGGAGATACCCCGTTGAGCTTAGTGTAATTACCAAATCAAAGATCTTATACGATTCATCAATATCATGGCAAATGAACAAAAAATGAAATAAATTACCCTTAAAAATGAAATTACCAAAGGAAATTTGTACGTTATTATGGTTGCTATTGAGATAACGAATCTATTATCTCGAACCTAATAACGTACAATTTGGCATTATATGGGGCAATTATTTGTGAATTTATATATTATGTTTCTCAATCTTTGCCAAGTCTCGAGAATGCCTCGTGTAAGGCGGACACGTGTCTAAATTTCACCTTCTTACCAGCGAAAGATCAATATTATTTATATAAATGGTTTCTGCTTGTACCTGATTGGTATATTACTCAATTATGGTATGATCATAATATGAATGATTTTCTAAGGACCCTCCATATCTGGTTATTCTTCTTTTTTTAAATAAAAGGATACGTCAATTTGACTTCACCTCGCCTGATGGTAAGCTAAAGACAAAGTCTCTGAAAGAGGGTCACCATCATAAACATTACAGACACCAACACTGTTAAAATGGTGGCCATCAGCTTGATGGCTTCATCAGATGGTTCTTCACGCTACGTTTAAAGGACCTGGGACTATAGAAAGAAGGTAACACGTGTGTTGGTAAATTCTGCACAATATGGGTGATATCTAAGCACTGTGAGCATAGTGTTGTCCTGTATAGGAAAGGAAAGGATACATACTTTGCTTTAGCATTCTTTTCTGTACAACTCCATAAAGGTTTACTTTTAATAGCTGACACTGAAAAACCTACGGAGCATGATTTTTTTTTTTTTATACAGGACACGTCAATTTGACTTCACCTCGCCTGATGTTAAGCTAAAGGCAAAGTCTCGGAAAGACGGTCACCATCGTAAACATTTACCATGTTAACAGTGGTGGCACTCAGCTTGACGGCCTCATTAGATGCCTTTTCACGCCCCGCTTAAAGGACCCGGGACTGTAGGAAGAAGGAAACACGTGAGCTGGCAGGGAATTCCAGGTCTTAGTAGTGCGGCATAGGAGTGAATCACTGAAACGCTTGGTTCTAGCAGGTATACTCTGCACCGTAAATGGATGACATCTTAGCCCTGCAAGTTCTCGTCATTAATAATGATAATGGAGAATGTTACTAGGTATCCAAATTCCCACCTTTTTTTACACTCCCGCCTGGACATGATCAGCCCTAGACCAGATGGAAGTCATTAAACAGACTCCGGACTCGGGTTGGCCGAAGCAAGGAATGCCGGGCCAAATGGGGGTTCTCGGTGGGGATGGACTTGCAATGTGAATGTGGAGTTACTCCACAGACAATGGCCCATCTGTTAACATGTACTAAATGCCCATACACATGTATACCGCAGGACCTTATGTGCGCCTCCGAGAACGCCATACAGGTGGCAGCACACTGGGAGAAGATAATTTGAGGACCGAGGCGCCATCGCCACGATAGAAGAAGAAGATTGTTCCTTTAGGTGACAACCTTTAACTAAACAAGCAAGATGCTGCAATGAAAATGCAAAAATAAAAATATCCTGCTATATCCATTAGATACTATTAGTAGGTAATGTCGCCGTCTCTGACGCAAATCACATTTGCTAAACAACAAATCGCACGCACACGATATTTATAACAATTCAGTATAAACATTATCTGTTGACGATAATATTGCGGTATCTAATAATAAAACAATATTGAATGTGAAAGGTTGTCACTTTAAATCTATAATAATATTGTAAATGTAACAGTTCCTCTGTCTATCTAACCGTTTATTACGCTTTCACATCTGAACCACTGAACCGATTTTGGTGTTTAGTAAGGGGCTTGGGAAAACCACCATACATTTTGATTACTACTAGAAAAGTCTCAATCCGTACTAATCATAGAACTCTTTAATAATAACACATATTGAGTTACTATTATATATCTCTACCCCTCTGCCCCATCTGGGTGTCACAGGATCTCAAGTCAAGTAAGTCATCATTTATTTACTTAATATCTACAGCTCTTGTCTATCACTGAAAGAGTAGGTATAGGTATTATCGCCACAAATCGTTAACTATTTTTTAAATCCCACAGTTTAGAGGATGCGTTTATTGTCATCATCATATTCCTTATATAAATAAATAAAAAAAATAAAAAATCTACAACATTCCACACAACGCTATCTAGACCCATGGTAAGCTTAACAAGCTTGTGTTGTGGAATCTAGAATACGGATAAACATACATAGATACTTTTTTTGTAAATACATACATATTATACATAGAACACACAGACCAAAGCAAATAGCCATATTCATGCATACAAATATTTGCACTAAGCGGGGATCGAACCCGCGCCTTCATATGTTTCTTCATTAAACTTTAAATATACAAAGAAGTGGATAAGTGCTGTCAATACAAAACAAAATGTCCTCCAAAAATAAAATTACATTGCGAATTAAGCTCAAGGAAAAAATAAATACAAAAATTTTCCTACAATTTTTCATTTTTCCTCTTTGGAGCCCAAAAGGTAAAGAATGTAAATTCAGGCCAAAGATAGGGAGGGTCCGGTTTCTTACTGGACCGAAAATGATGGCTCTTGGTGAAGTACTGGCGAGGGCAAAAGTGTTAATCGAATATCCTTTAATTATACTTTTGTTTTATTTAGATGTCCTCTATCATCTACATAGAAGTGAATCTTGATTGCTAAGATCATAAAATGTGCTATCAATCAAAAAGATAAAAATAATTTCTAGGTATATGATATTAGCAAAAAAGAAGATGTCTTGATATGATTTTAAATTAATACAGTCGTAAATAGTTTAATTTCTGCTAATAAATTCATATTGATGTTTTTGAATGAATTCATAGCGACTAAGTGAATGGTTAAAGAGGAAAAAGTTTAAAACTAAAACCCGACTACCGAAAAATCACGCTCTAAAAAGTGGCAAACAAGAAAATATCAAGGATAGCCGTGGTCGTATGCCACTTTTACCAAGAATATATTGTTTTGCTAGAGCAAGTGACATACGACCCACGGCTATCCTTGATATTTTCTTGTTTGCCACTTTTTAGAGCGTGATTTTTCGGTAGTCGGGTTTTAGTTTTAAACTTTATTTTTTATTTAAATTAAATTATTTTGGGGCAAGGTAAAACTAGTAATTTATACATATTTGAAATGTGCTCATTAAGCACTTTCATTTGATACCAAACACGGCATATTTATCTCAAATTATTTTTTTAACACAGTACCTTATGAGCGCTAGAGGGCGCCACACAAGATTGAGTGACAAGTCATATAGCCTATAACCATCGGACGATCAAGCCGCTTGTAACGATACCTCATTTGTCCATTTCTAATAAGTAGTTGAGGAGCTATGAGGGAACAAATGAACATACATACATACATACATACATACATACATACATACATACATAGCTTGTCAAAATCATAACCCTCCTTTTGGCTTCGCCGTAGTCGGGTAAAAAAGCTCTGTTTTCCACTTAGGGAATGAATTATATGATTACATATGAGTACAAAATGGAATCATCAACAAAACTCCGTAAAGAATAGCCGGGATTGAGTATTTTTTGTTGTTGATTGTCCGTCTTGTTCACGGATGTTTGCTGATGACTCCATTTTCTACTCATACGTAATCATATAATTAATTCCCTCAGTGGAAAACAGAGTTTTTTTCCTCCAACATTAAGTCAATCGCTGAAATATTCAATTTCCACTTAGTCTATCACAATGTTGATGTTGAATGAAAGTGGAGCATCGCTCTGTGCTCCGAGCTATCCATCATTCACCTTCCGGGTAGTGAAGCCAATACTCAAACTATAAATTTAAAAGTACTTTGTTACAAAAGTACATAAATCACATCTTATATTTTGGATGCAAAGCATGCTGATCATCAGCAGGTTATAAATTCAATGATACTATCTATAACATAAAATAAATAATGTTGAGATGGGAGATAGAGCTGTGTAACGAAATTTAAACTTATTCGAATAGAAAATTAGATTGCTCAATTTATATCAAAGCTTTAGTCAACTATATAAGGTTCAACATTATATTTATTTTTATTTATTTATTTTTATTTATTTAATTTCTTAAATAAATAAATATATATTTAATATAAGATAATTTAATTTCTAAAGTTTACGCGTATGTCACTCATTGAAATAAAACCACTTTTTAACGAGCAATTGCTAAAAACTGTTTTGTTTCAATAAGTACATTATATTATTTCATTTGTGGCTACTTTTTTGAGCCACAATTAATGATGATGTGATTTCGGCCTCGATCCGACTAAAATCATACAGTGCTCCTTCACTTTAGGCTTTTTTCACTTATGCTAGACTTCTCCCACCCTTCAGCCACCAAGCGTGAAGAATGGCATATTTATATTAACTTAACTTTATATAAAATTTAAAACTTAAACGGATAATATTATCCAAGTTTACGCAATTATGATAAATTGACATAAAAATGGTACTGCACCAAAAAAAGTAGCAACATGCTGGTTTTCAGGAAATACGCCATGAAGTATCTACCTGTAATTCAGCAGTAAATAATGTCTGATTACGCGGAGCACTCGTGTGCGCGGATGTACGGCCGACCCTCGCCGACATTGATACCTGCCGCTATCTGATGTTTCCGAGCCGGTGCGCGCGCTGATACTCCATGAATTATTGCTTTTTATGCCATCCACTATATTTTCTACTCCAACTAACTTAAAAGGGTGCCTATTTTTGGAAATGGTTTATTAAGATTATTAGATCACGTTTCTAGAATCTTTTTTTTTATAGGGCACGTCAATTTGACTTCACCACGCGTGATGGTAAGCTAAAGGCAAAGTCTCGGAAAGAGGGTCACCATCGTAAACATGTACTTACCATGTTAATAGTGGTGGCACTGAGGTTGACAGCCTCATCAGATGCCTTTTCACGCTCCGCTTAAAGAACTGTATTTTCATCATTATTTCTTACAACTAGGTATAGCTGTTTTTTATACGTGTTGGTTCCCGGTGGAGTAGAATAGGACCACTCCATCTCTTCCTGTGGGTGCTGTAGAAGGCCACTAAGGGATAGGGCTGTTCTCCATCCGACAGTAAACATACAGCCCATGACTAAGTGCTTGGTTGACGGCAATAGGCGCGCCTTCTATTACGTGGGACCGAAAAACATAGTTAGTGAAATGTGGGTGTTAAGACACCTCTGTCTATCCCTTCGAGGATAAACAGACGTGAATATTGTACATATTTAGGTACGATAAATGCCTGAGTATTCGCATTCACAATCATGTAAGGATAGGCTCATTTTAACCTTAGATGGTACTATGTAAAACATTGGTGCGTTTTTTTTATCGTGCGCAAAATCCCCCGGATACCACCCCCACGGAGCCGGTGGAGGCGGTTATGTCGGACTCGAACCGACTAAAACGCACGCCGTCTTGGGTACTTGGTTGCCGGAGGTGAGATTGCCGAAAGCATAACTCTCTCACCCCGGCAGACCCAGGACCATTTCTTTCGAGATGGTCCCCTTCGGGTATGTAATACGTTGGTGTTAAGGTGACTTGCGTCAGCCGGGCTGCGAGGGATATGTCGAAGACAACCTCACTTCCGGCCTATTACTATGACCCACAGTCGGCGTGCGGTTTTAGTCGGTTCGAGTCCAACAACCTCGGCGGGAGAGGTATCCGAGGGGATTTCCGCACAAAAAAAAGAAAATGACATACTTACAATAATTAGGAGGTTGCAAGCTCAGAAATTACTATAATGATAATAGAAATAAAAGAAAAACATGCAATTTGGCTTACATGATACTGTATCACGAGCTTTCTATACTGTCATTAACCTTTCGTGCATGCGCATCACTTTCGAGTGCTTTGATCTGCCTTTTTCTTCTCGTGAAGTGTGTAGAGATAGAAGCAGAGGCTGTCCTCTCTGCCTACCCCGAAGGGAGTAAGGCGTGACTATAAATATATAGGTAAGTATATGTATGCGTAGACAGAAGTAATTTTCCACGCGAATTATTTACGGTATAGTAACAGTAGATAGATCAACACGAAGACGAAGAAGAAGAAAAACAATAACCAATTTTCTTTCAAACAAACCTTCAAGATATAAATTCTATAGCCTGCCATGCTTGTAATATTTCATTTTCATTCAAGGCCTTATCCGAGATACTGAACAAACGGATGTTTTTTTCTGATAAAAAAGTTCCATAAAACTTTGTTTCACTTTATTTTAGCTTATCTAAACAAGTCAATAATAAATTCCGTGAAAAAGTCCGGCCTATTCTTTATTCTCCACCGCGTTCGATTCCGTTCGAGATCAAACGTTGCTCTTTTAAACACATAAATCGTACGCGCATTGCCCATGCGCACATTGCGTGAACACCATGATCTACGTAGTTAGCTCCACGTGTAGAACTACACGCTTGTGCATTTTTATTCTACGATGAAATAATAGACTAATTACAACAGTCTGTCACGCTGTTACACGTGTAGGTCAGTATGAAGATGGATTTCGTAAGTGGCATTAGTTATTACACATCTCCAGAAATATAATTTGTATGAATGTCATCTTAGTGTGCATGCACGAGATCCAAGATTAAAGCCCTAACGAGTCACATTTCACTTTTCACAAAGTTCTCTACTTCCGAGTCTCTCCTCTCGCAGGTCTGCTGGAAGACATTTCTATTAGAAATAAGCAGAGCCTCTGTACAACTGTTTCCACCTATGTATCTGTTCTTGTGTGTACGAAATAATTAAATAAAAAAAACGTTAAGCAACGTCAATAATAATTCTACTTAAACTACGTTTACCACCGCCTCCAAAATGTTGCTTGGCGAAGAGTAAAACAGAAGTTAAACAGAAACTCCACTGCAACATTTTTTTACAGGTCAGTTTACAATAGTTTCCTTAAAGCTAAATGTTGACGAATGAACACACATTTCTACCTAACTTTATCAGTCTTATACATATATGAGTAATTTCGGAGCACTACCGCCTGATCTCCCACAGTATCGAGGGGGCCTTATTATGCGTTTTCAGTCGGCTTTCCAATGGTGCGTTACAAACTAGATCGAGTTAAGTATTTTTTTCAACGTCATCACCTTAGAAAATTTTCATCCTTCGCGACTGCTGCCAAAGCCTCTTGAATCAATAGGTGTACTAGCAAATAAAGTTGGCTTCGGAAGCCAAGATATTAACGTATCCCCATACACCGATGTACCTACTTATCTCACATACTGGTGTCAAATTAACCATGATAATATAGAATATATTATGTCACTAAAACGTGTGATTACTTCATCATGCCGCTCGTTATTCAATTAGCTAAGTCAGCACTATGTCAATGTTTATCGCCCGATTGCATTTACAAATAGCCCCGTGTCCTCTCGACATCTTTAGCAAAATTAACACACACTTGATCACGAGCAAATACATTAATTATTCGTTCTGCATACTGAATAGATCTTGTCTCCTTCAATATACAATGTCGTGGTTAGCAACAGTGTAACGTAATTTCTAAAAATACTCAAAAAAAAGTTCATTTTCCTTTTTTTTATATAGGACACGTCAATTTGACTTCACCTCGCCTGATGTTAAGCTAAAGGCAAAGTCTCGGAAAGAGGGTCACCATCGTAAACACCGTGTAAACAGTGGTGGCACTCAGTTTGACGGCCTCATTAGATGCCTTTTCATGCCCCGCTTAAAGGACCCGGGACTGTAGGAAGAAGGAAACACGTGAGCTGGCAGGGAGTTCCAGGTCTTAGTGGTGCGGCAGAGGAATGAGTCACTAAAACACTTGGTTCTAGCAGGTATATTCTGCACCGTATGTGAATGGCATCTTAGCCCTGTACGTTCTCTTATCCTCTTCTATCGTGTCGAGGGCATATTATTCGTCTGTTATCTAGCTAGAGTGCTGGACACAGGGTCTAAAACCATATCCATCACATCTCCAACATCAAAGTTGTCAAACCTGCTGAGTAAAGTATAGGTTGGTGTTACGTGAACACTGGTTCCGGTAATAAAAAATGAAAACATTTGAACATAGCAGTAATAAACGGTAAATACCGGTAGCTCGCGATTGCGGCGCGTACCCCCATCACTGGGTGGTGAACGCGGTCATTACCTTTTAAGGTAATGCATCGTGCTAACGCGCATATAAAATGAGTCACACGCATTGATAACCAATCAGCGCATTCCGTCAAACGGAGAATCGGCTGATGGGCCCAACACTAACCGACAACAAGAAAAAAAACACGCCCGCGCTCGCGCCGAGGTAGACGGCAGACCTCATTCTATCGCGAGACTTCGCGGCGGTACGTGATAATCTGAACGCGAACGTCATAATCTTAAAACCTAGATAACATATAGTCTAGATTCTGCCAGTTACTATTAATATTGTATAGTATTAGTGTAGTCTACTAGTCTAACATTAATAGCTGTTCCCAATATAAGGGGTAAGTCTAGTGTCCTTAATAAACAGTGCGCGAGTATTAAACGATAGTCACGTAAATAATAAAGTAAAATAACATCTTCATTCGCGTGTAACATTCCTGCTTAGCCCCTAGGAGCTAAGCGTGATGATAGCTCATTTTTAGTACCTGCCTACCTGCGGTCGGGAGTTCGGTAGTTACCTAGCTGTAGTTCATCCTTCGTGTAAATGTAATTAAATTAAATTTAAAGTAAACTGTGATTAACATCGTAATCGTTAAAATGTTGTAAGAAAGTTATTGTATGAAGTGTGTCCATAATATATGTCGCGAGTATACATGTCGACAGACAGCCGAATATAGTAATTGCTTAAGAACTATTCAATTAGTTGTAATGTTTGATTGTTCATATTCTAAGAGAAAAATCAACACGGTGATATCTCGCCATAATTTTCTATGGATACCCACATTTTGAAAATATGTAACTTGTCGAATTTTAATCTCGTTTTAAATCCACGGTTCAGCATATATATGTATTATAGTTTAATTATTACTGAACCATTTATTTATGGTTGATTGAACCGTGGTTAACGGGGTTACAGACGTACTTACGATTATTAATTCCGGAACAATCCAGTTTTATTTCTTTGTTTATTGTGTAATTGGTGTTATGTGTACCTACCATTGTACAGCGCCGCCGACCTTAGGGCCCATGTAGAAAATTATACGTTGGGGCCCGGCGCTGTGCATTGGATTCACGCACCAGTGCCTAATCGTGTGGTTGTCTCCCCAGAACTTGGTACCGGCTGGAATACCGGTGTCCAACTGCATACCGGCTGGAATAGCTTCACCGCACCGTACCAGCCCGCCTCCGAACCAGCTGAGGTTGCCTGCCCGCTCCGTACCGTCTGGAAGACGGCCTTGGCGACGACCCCGCGGATCGAACTTGCAGCTGCGAAGCCTGGTGACCTTGAGGGGAAGACAACGTCACACTCGCACGGGACCAGCCCGGAACCCCAAGTTGAGTGCATTACTCAGCCTGCCGTTTATAGTGACGTGACCTTGTACCCGAACCGACACTCGACCTTGTCTTAGAGTAGTTTTATTATTGTTATAGCAGGACCTACGGATTAAAGTTGTGGATCTCGTACCAATCGTTTTCTTCATCCTTGACCCCGTAGGGCCCCGTATCATTGGCTTACGTACACTGGAGTCTGGAGCCACCCACTGCCTCTCCTCCCCTAAGCTTGGCGTATACGGCTTTTATAGTACCTAGTGACCATCATCGGCCTTACCTAACCCAAAATAGAAAACCTCCTTCAGATTAACAGGTGTACCGGCTCGCAGGGAAGGCTAACTTGGGCCCATGGTGGCTGAAGGTCATGGTGGGAAGCATAAAATACAGCTAATTCAAATATTTATGATGTTGGGGAAAGTCATAGTTATGGAACGACCGACATTACCTCTGCCAACCAACTAGTTTGACTGACTGCTGACATAGAGGAATACAGGAAGTTGTGGCCAACCTTCAGGACTGAAGCCCACTTAAAAAGACAACAAAAAAAGTCTCAGTAACCACACGGAATTCGGATAAAATGTCCCGTTGACGTCAACCGATTCCCTCTTATTACGTCGGACTGAAAACTAATAAAACGCGCGTGTTAACACACCTCTTTGTATACAAATGCAATCACTTTAAAAGAGATCACAAAAAATCATGACAGGAGACAGCACATAACGAATTTTGTTTTTAATTCAGCGATTTTCATGTTATGCAACACTTGGAGCTGCCCCAACAACAACAATACAAATTATTGTCACTAATAGATAACGACTCTCATAAATATAAAGATGCTCTAATAAATCATATTACACAATATCGCTTTATTTATAATGTCACTAACAACTTTGACACGTGTCACTCGGTGCGCTTGGGCATTATGCCAGTGCCGTGCCGTATGCCGTCACGAATGACGTAAGTATATCCACTTTTTCTTATTAGAAAACATTGCAATTATTTTGGCTGAGTTGGGATAAACATGTTGTGATGGGCCGGCTCGCAAATAGCTGCTATCTTGGAAAATATTTCGTGTGCCGGTCGATACGGTACGTGTTGATGGGAAGGTTTTTAAATACCTTGTTGTTATGGAAACAAGATAGTACGATTCGCTGAGTTCCTCACTGAACGGAGCTGTGTTTTGAATCAGTTTGGTTTAATAAGCATTAGTTCATCTATTCTTTTTTATTTCATTTATTTTTTATTGGACGTTTTGTAAGTTCTGTTGCAACAGTTTATAGACAATGATAGAAATTGAATAATTTATTATTTTCAACGTCAAAAATCATTTCTGAATGATTTTTGATGTTGATAATAATAATTGATTCAATTTTCTCATCATAAACGGTTCAATAAGATTCTATGTGCGACCCTTATGTATATGTATGTCTGTTTATGTGAATAGTTCTTTATATGACACAAATTATACGTGATTGTAAACAGTTACAGGGAAGCTTGTAATACCAGAAGTGTTTGTAATTGTGAAGAAAATGGGTATGAAAGCACAATGGAAAATGTTAAACGGTCCAGATTTCGAAGATCTTGATATTTACATCTTATGACTGAGTTTCTATTTACCTAGCATCTATGCGTAGCAGTACTTCGTAATTATATAACTATATCTACCAGGTATGTATATTATTCAATCACTAGATTTAAATCTACTCTATATAAGACGGTGGAAACTAACTTTTACATTAACAGCACATTAAGAGTAAATCCTTCATCGATACTATTTACTCGCTAAACCATTAATGTAGGTACACGTGGCCAGTTCTCGCCAGCAAATTGGACTACTATTTTCAGTCCTACACTTCCTGTTTGTGAAATAATGTACCATATCTCCTGGGACATTTGAGAATTGATGTTTCTTCCGCAAATCCACGTAATTTTTAATCTAGAAAAAACATTTGGCGGTCGTCCACATATTATTAATTTTTGGACCACCACAGCGGAAAAATCTCAGTCTTACGCGACCTGGTGTTATATTAAACAATAAAATGTTTTCTTTGGGTACAACACAGTTCTCATTACGATATTAAGATAAATTTGGGAAGAAATTGTACTTCAGGTCAGACTAGGGGTTATTAGGAGACATAATGGTTCCGCGAACCATTTTGTACACATATTTTTGTATATATGTTACCGGAAATGTGTATAATCCGGTATTCTATACAATGCCTAGGCATTGTATACAGTGCCGAGTGCGCAGCAGGCAATGTATGAAATGGCATCAAAGAACATTGACGGTGCTTATAAAAAATACAACCACTTAGGCTAATCCTGGAGCCTCGCTTTCGCTTCAGTCTTCTAACCTATAATATATCCAGGTCGGGGCGCAGTGTCCACACCACGCAATTTAACTAAGATAGATTAGGTTAGAATAGATTAAAATCATCCGCAAATATAGACAATAACCCATTTATTTCACACATTGCCGGTGGAACTGCAGGAATTCTATGTATTAACACACATTTCCTAGGATTTGTATACAATTCCTTGATTTCATACATTTCCGGTAACATATACATACATACATTATACTCGCTTCTATAAATCCCCGAAGGGGTAGGCAGAGGTGTATTAACACCCATGTTTCGCCAACTCGAAACGTCGGCAAAAGTAAATCAATTTTTTTTTATCGCGTGAATCCCCTAAATGTCATAAATAATTAGTCCCACGTAGTAGGGGACAAGCCTATTGCCGTTTACTGTCATCGATGGAGAACAGCTCTATCCCTTAGTCGCCTTTTATGACACCCACAGAAGAGTGGCTATATTCTACGCCACCGGTAACCAACGAGGCAACCACATAAAATATATTAACAAAATATTTGACAAACCATACCGTAAATTTTAGATTAACTAAAGCCTAAATATTTATGTTTTGATCCCGTATACCTCTAGTCAGAGCCTCTGTGGCGTGGCGGTGGTGAACGCGACTACTGCGCAGAAGGCCCGGTTTCGATTTTCTTTCGAATATTTATATTCATGAATAGGGCTATTTGAATTTGTGTTTCTATGTATAATATGTGTGTATGTACAAAAGTATCTAAGTATGTTTATCCGCATTCCAGATTCTAACACAAGCTAGTTAAGCTTACCATGGGTTTAGATAGCGTTGTGTAGAATGTTGTGGAATATTTATTTATTATTAATTACAGGAAGTATTAGACTTAGGATAGTGATGGAAGAAGTCAAAAGGCTACTATCTAGCTAGCTCTAGACTGGTAATTGCAAGCTTTGGAAGCCAGAATAGGCCGTATACTTCTTCTTTTTGAAATTGGTCTAAATTCCCCCCGTGGACCAGTAGTACCTTTTAAGAACTAACTTTCGTCAAATTTTGTGTGAAAAGATTATATCTGGGTTTGGAAATTTCTTTGGCATTCGTTGCAATACTTTAATTTAGCTCAGAACAAACACAGCCGTGTCGTTTTAACAAAGTTCCTGAATTATGAGCAGTAATGTTTTTTAAACAGGCCCATCTCGTTTATTGGCTGCCATAAATTTGTTTGTCTTTGTTCCACCCTTGAGTATGTTGAAGACAATTTTTAAAACTTTTAACTTTGTACAAAAATTGTTAACGTGTTTATAAGATTATTAACCTCAAAGTTTAATTAACAAAATGAGATGCTTGTTTGACTAAATATAAATTCTGTGTTAACTGTGTTACTTTTTTGAATTTTAATTATTAAAATACTATTTCGTCACTCGACACTTTCTTAATGTTTTATTCTATCTTCTTTTGCAGTTTTGTCTGATACTGATTGCACCGTATTGAAATACTCGCGGCTTTTGTTTTAAGTATTGATTTTTTTTCGTTCGGCTTGCCGTGGCGTGGCCAGCTCGATTTTCGAATAAGTTCGATTTTCAAATAAATGAGGCGCGGCGCGCGCCGCTGTCCACCTCCTCGCCGTCGGCCACCAGCAGCTGCAGCAGCCGCAGCCGCGCCGCGCGATTTGACGAAATTAGACTTTAAATGCATAAAAATAAGAACTAAGAGAAGTGAGAATCACATTACTGCCCGGCGGGTTATAATGACATTCAGTACAACATTACACCCCGGCAAAAGACAAGGGCTATAATGATTTACTTTGAGTAAGGTTTGCATGATATAAAATGAGGCATTGTCGAGCAGGTGGTGTGAAAACTGCTTTAAAGGGCCCCAAATTTCACGCGATCCATTTTGTGGACAAATAAGAACATAATATGAGAAACTACTCGAAGAAGGTCCTCATATTATGTACTTAGGTACATACCTAAGTACATAATATGAGGACCTTTTATGTAAGTAAATACATATCATGAGCAGGTATATTACAGACTAGCTTTTGCCGGTGGATGGTGGATGTCGGTTATCGCGACCGAACATAGCTTATGTCCTTTCTCAAGGTCAAACCTATCCCTATACCAAATTTCATCAAAATTGGTTCAGTGGTTTAGGCGTGAAAGCGTAACATACAGACAGGCAGATAGACAGAGAGACAGAGTTACTTTCGCATTTATAATATTAGTATGGATTGCCTACTTAAAGCACGACTACTGTTCATCAATAAAAACAGAATAACCTCTCATATTCCCTCCAACAATAACAATAACCAATTTTGGACCCAATTTCCAAAACCCGTTCAGGATAGCGCAATTATTTCCAGTGGAGTAGCTACTTCCTAATGGGCCTCTCGTCACAAGAGGGTCGTGTCTTATCTCCGGGGTTGCTGTTCTCAATGGTTATTCGAAACCCGGTTGAATAACCAGTCTAGTTGACATTTGGGGGTACCCCGTTATGACACTTTCGACTCGTCAGATGAATGTAAAAAGCACTTAAGTTGATTAAGAGGTTTATTGTTATAAATTTCGTGGGACTCAGGAAAGTAATTGTTTGGTTTAAAATAGAATTTGAATTTAAGATTGTGTATTCACGCCTGTGTTTTCCGATAAAGGTAGACAGGAGTGGTATTGTTGTTATTACGTCAACTTTTTAATGTAGTACTTGTACTGAGATAGTATTAAGCCTATGTGTACGCCTTAAGTACCTAAGAACAAAAGTATAGGTAACTTGTGCGATATTACCTGTTTCTGATTAGGGAGAGAGAATAGGGAAGAGACCCATCATTCTCCTGCAACCCACGACGGGAACCTTCTCAGACGATAACCTACCTGTATGTCATTATTCATCCAGATCCATTCAGAAGTTCTGGTGTCAATCACACCAGAACCAGAATCTTAAGTAAACCTATTTAACATTCATTCAATTCTTTCATAAATTTCATTTCATATTATATAGGTACTAACCTACCTGTATGTCATTATTCATCCAGATCCATTCAGAAGTTCTGGTGTCAGTTACACCAGAACCAGAATCTTAAGTAAACCTATTTAACATTCGTTCAATTCTTTCATAAATTTCATTTCATATTATATAGGTACTATTACCTGAAGCCAGTGCTTACATACATAACTAGACGCATTTTAAACAACAAATATCGAAGTCACAACCTCTGAGCAGTCGGGTGCATTGCGTCCACGACACAGCTCTTTAAATCGATCGATGGAGAAAACTGAAAGCATTTGTAAATCTGGATGAAATATGAAACACGTGTTACTAAACGGCCCCATAAAATCTACTATATATTCGATCCGTTAGAGAGTACTAAAACAATCGTCAAACTACTTATATTAGCTCGAAATACATAACCTTTCGGGAAATCAGATGCAAGAACCACACATCGTTTAAACCTCATATAAATGACGATAAACTAGTGACGTCTAACTCCCACTTGAAGATGAATACATAACAAAATATAATAAATAAAATGAATGATTAAATAAAATGAAACCAATAATGTCTATATTTTAGTGACGTAATTTGTTTTAAAAAAAAATCATACATATTTATCAATATTATTTTGATCGTAAAGTAATTTTGTTCGTATTTGGAGATTATTAAAAAAAACTTATGTTATGTTATAATAACGACTGTAAAAACAATATTAAGATGGTTTTATGTTTGTGTCACTCGAGTTTGGGTGAGATGACAATCACCCCGTCAAAGCCAAGATATTTATGAAAGACAACGAAATCTGTAATATCAGTACAAACTTCGGATGAAAAAAGGATTGAGATGATGATGACTTCTTTTGCTTCTTCGCTACGTCTGGTCTTTTCCCGTTTCTAGTCGGCTCTCCTTATTCTTTCTCTCCAGAGCCGTATGTTCTTGGTCATCGTGGAGTCCACTTGCATCTGACAATGACTTCCTATCAATTTTATGTTCTTTGCTTCTTCTATCGAAATAAGCGTGCCAACATTCAAGGTCTTTTCAACATGGCGACAAGGATTAATGAACTTCATTACTCTAAGCCCTTCCAGTTCATTTTATTCCATCCATATCGCTGGCACTGTTCCAACGCGCTGTTTTCCGTCCATCGGCGCGCGCGCAGGCTCCCTGACTATTTTTAAATGGCAAACACGATGTGCTCCGAAAAGTGACGGAGATTTACGAGCGGCTAATGGGTAATTATTTCGCGGTTAACACATGTTGGATTAATATTGTTGTTTTTTAGTTGTGGTGGTAGGTTTGTGCGTCTGTTTGTGGGGAGAACTGTGGTTATCTCGTAATCCTGTTACTAAGGTTTGATGGGTATTTTATGACTATTATTTCAGTTAATATTTTTTTATCTTTATTTTATGTTGATATGAGGTAGGAAGCTGGTACAGTTCGAAAATTTGTAATGGCAGTACCTGTGTATAAGAAATACTTAAATAAAATAAAATGTCCGTAAATAATGAACACATAAATTTGTGAATTTTTCTGATTGTGGAAATGTTGTCGAAAAAGGTATTCAAAATGATCTTAATTTAGTTTTCTGACCCCCATCCAGTTGACCGATTGTACTAATATTTGGTACGCACCTTTAGTTCGAACGATAATACCATATAAATCAATAAAACAGTTTGATTTGCCCTTAATACGAGAGTTTTAGGATCATTTTGAGACTTCGCCGTCACTTAGCATCAGATCGATCTTTGATTCGAGTACTGTGCTGAGAATTGTATCAGTAGCAATTGAGATTCTTCGTTAGAACCAATATATACCCAAACATACAAATTGTACGTGATCCCCTAAAACCCCAAAAAAGATATCCATATCGATTTTATTGAAAATTTCGAGTTCGCCATCTTTTTTTGCTAAATGGATAATAATAATTGAAATCGAAAAAAATATTAACAAACAAAAAGAGTCATTAAAGAACTTATAAATTAAAAAAACTTGACGGCCCTGAATCCTTAGTACCGAGTAAAATGTATGGCTGCTCGGTACAGCCCCCCGTCTCCCACCATTCCCCTCACCCCGCACGATTGTTCTGTCTAGACGGCATCGTTGACAGACTTTAGCGTTCTATAAAAGAATGTGGTTATTTTTGAGATGTGGTCATTTTGAGATGTGGACATTTTGATATATGGACATTTTGATATGTAATCATTTTGAGGTGTGGTCACAATTAGATGTGGTCAATTTGGGAAGTGGACATTTTGAGATATGGTCATAGCGGGCCGGAGCGGTTTTTATTTATACTTATACATTCTTTTACGTCAACCAAAATTAAATAATATATCATTAATAAAAAATAACATAAAAGCAGTAACCAAGAAAACATAAGAGTAGGTATTGAAAATTATAACACAAACGTGTTTCTTTTGGCAGCAGTTGAAAGTAAATATATTAATTCAGAGACACTTCAATTACGATATCAAACATTATTTTATCATCATTGGATGGAAGAAAACTTAATCAGTCTTTATAATATATCCTTGTATGATAATATTGATTCTAGAATGCAGATATACCTAGTTGCATTTTCTAAATAAATCCATATTTATACATGGAAACACCCTCTCCAATGCAAATATGAATATTTATGCATGTAAAATATTTGCACAAAGCGGGAATCTTTGAACATCGCTTATGAGAATACAAGGATAAGTAAGTAGGTGCATGTAGGTACCTAGTGCTGTGTTTTTCATTTCTCTACTTTAGTCAAGAGAGGCTCTGCATTTTATTTTCCTATTCGAGAAGTGCTCTTCACGTACATCGTTGCTTAGTATGGTTTCTATTCCATTTCCTGACCCAATTAAGTGTACACAATGACAATAAATGCGGTTTCGTCTTAAAATAAAGTTAACTTCCTTAATTTTTAATAAAATTTGACACATTGAAAGTCATAAAACAATTATGGAACTAAAATCTTCTCCTAATACACTTTAAAAATGCAAATTTGCCACTGAAATTGTAGAACAAATTGACACGTGAGAAAATTTTCAAATTTCGATCTTCTTTTTTTCTGTGTATTTATAAGTGGCCAGTTCTAAGAACGTTCAGTTTAATCTACCGTTTAATAGCGCTTAAGTAACAAGAACTAACGCGATCATAAGGCGATCATGCCTATAAATATACTTGATTATTTTATATTTCATAGAATTTGATTAAATAATAAATCACGCTACTTTGTTAAGCTTTCGTTTTTGATACAGATTATCCGATTTAGCTTCCTTTATTCGTGGAAGTCTTATGTTATTTTCACTGCCAGTTTGTAATTTGTTAAAAGACTCAATGTTTTTTTTTTCTAGATAGGAGCGGCCCTATATGAAGGTACTGAACTACAACTTATGGACAATTAGATTACAATACCCATTACCTATGCTGCCATAAGAAAAAAAAATACATCTGCCACTTCTTTTAAAAGCTTAGAGCCTGCCTGACCTGCTATGAAACACTGAAGTAATCAGTTCCAGTATCTAATACGCACATACTAGGAAGTTGTTACATTTCAGGCTGTCACTTTTTGAAATATTGAATTACGGCGAATATAAATCCGAAAATAACTATTGGCTTCTATATTATAAAAATATAACAAAAAGAAAGCTTTCAAAACATCTCTATCTTCGTATTTATAAATATCTTTGACTAGTTAATAATAGGACACGTGTTTACTATAATTTATTTTTGATCTTCTATATTACACGTGGACGCATCAAATGCTGTCACTCTTGGCAGCCATCTTGTTGTCTTGACGTTTATGACAGTTTGCGCTTCGTTCGGTATTTGTTACGCTGAAGCGTGGTAACTGACAGCGTCACGATGCGCCCTTCGGATAATATGAAACATTTTGTGACATCACATGAGGTAGAAAAATATATTACATAACGAGGGGGAATTTTTACATCAATGGATATCAATCTTGTGAATATCACTTTAATCATTAATCGAAATGGCGTTGACTACAAGCTGTGTTTGCCTTTTGTATTCATCATTATGCTCATAGTGTTTTCTCATTTGTCATCGGGATTCGATTGTTGTTTTTGAGAGAAATGGCGGCTTTTCCGGAAGCTATTGCATTCAGCCTGGGTAGGAATTTGAGGCAAGTTAATAACTTGTCAGTCTCCTATTATACCTAAACAGGGAGCTACAGACCTGGCTGAGGAGTAGCGGGGTTAAACTAACACAAATTACTAGGTTATAGAAGAAAGAAGTCTCGTCAGTTATTTGGCAGGTATTATAACACGGCTTGACATAGATTTGTCCTAGACTCGATAAGTTCTAGTCTCACAACCGCAACCAAGACTGGAAATAGGACCTACCCCCTCCCCCAACGCCGGTCATGTCCCACCTTTGGGGATTACTGACTAGCAACTAGGGTTGCTTGAACTCCAAATGCGTTAGTAGGGCCCTGAGACTTTAATGTACCAATTTTAGTTTAGTTTTTATTTATTTAATCTTCACTATGAATACGCTAATACTATTATCTATTCTGTTCCATAAACGTCATCATCATCATTATTTCTTTATTTATTTCCAACACACATTGTACTCACAAAATAATTTTATAATAACTCCAAAAAGTACAGGAAGGAATGCGTTTATCAAGTTATCACACAGGTTCAATTAACATCAAAATATTGTCACTCAAAAAAGCTTAAAATAAGCATTCTTGAATTGTTATGTGGGTGAATTTCAACATCTATGAATTTTTAGCTAATTTTGGTGATTTTTTTTATTTCTAGGTATTTAGGTAATCTCTTTCAATATTTAGCTAGAAATACATATTTTATGTCTATTATGTTTGAATAGTCTAATTAGCCCTGGGAATTACTTGTTTATTTTATACACCTGAATTTTCAATACACCGAAATTGGTGTCTAACACCAAAATTGCATATCAACTTATTTTTATTTTTTATTTATTATTACTTATACTATTTCTTTGTTTTTTTTTTCTAGAATTTGGCACTTAATAGTTACATATAACCCTTAATGTTTACCCTTTTATCACCAACTTCATTTTTATATGGCAAAACCACTTTAGTTGTTAGTAGTATCAGTATAAAAGCAAAACATTTGATTGTTCTATCTATCCTTGCTTCTAGCAAGGATTATATTTTACTCTAATGGCGCCAATATTATCGACGAACTTATTCAAGATTGCTGGGAAAAGATTTAGGCAGTTATTCTCAAAGTGGGAGAGGTGGTACTCGGTATGCCTAAGGGTGGACGGAAGATATGCCATGGACACTTGGTAGTGGCAAGACAAGTTGGTAGTGTGATGTCTATTTCTGAACTTACAGGAGTCCTTCAACTAAGTTTCTCACGCGGTGAGCTGATGGGCATTGCGGTTCAAAAGGGTTCCAGAGGTTTACACCATCCGAGACATGTACCACGATTCTGATTCCGTTGTTCGAACCGCTGTTGGCAATATGAGAATCTTCCTTATCACTGTCTCTGTGATCTGTGATCTGTCCTTAGTCCATTCCCAATCAGCGTGGTATTTTGGTCGGATTGCATCAGACAATCACTCCATAACTGCCCATGTATGCTGTTAATATCGGTGGTGGACGCCGATAGATTGCTGCAACATGTGAGGATGTGGATGTAGGAGCTTGAGGACGGTAGAGGTCAGAAGCCTTCTGTGGAGAAGATTGAGTACCTTTTACACGATAGCAAAGTGCTAGCTGCTGGAGCAATATAATATGGCACTCGGTATGCCTAAGTGTGGACGGAAGATATGCCATGGACACTTGGTAGTGGCAAGACAAGTTGGTAGTGTCATGTCTATTTCTGAACTTACAGGAGTCCTTCAACTAAGTTTCTCACGCGGTGAGCTGATGGGCATTGCGGTTCAAAAGGGTTCCAGAGGTTTACACCATCCGAGACATGTACCACGATTCTGATTCCGTTGTTCGAACTGCTGTTGGCAATATGAGAATCTTCCTTATCACTGTCTCTGTGATCTGTGATCTGTCCTTAGTCCATTCCCAATCAGCGTGGTATTTTGGTCGGATAGCATCAGACAATCACTCCATAACTGCCCATGTATGCTGTTAATATCGGTGGTGGACGCCGATAGATTGGTGCAACATGTGAGGATGTGGATGTAGGAGCTTGAGGACGGTAGAGGTCAGAAGCCTTCTGTGGAGAAGATTGAGTACCTTTTACACGATAGCAAAGTGCTAGCTGCTGGAGCAACATAAGCAGGAGTTGCGTGTCACCTACATCTTCGACTTCATCGCTTTGTTGCGTGGAGTCACGTGCAAAAGATTGCATGAGGCACTCTTGCATCCACGGTAGCTTTCATGTAAGTGAGAAAGCAGAGGAAGAAAAGCCAAATGATGTTGACAGTGGAGAGGAGGGAAGAAGGGTAGGCAGGTTTTAACGGCGTAGGCTTAGTAGTAAAGAGTGAGGCCGCCTTTCACGCCAGTAGAAGCAGGTGACGGAAAGAGCGCACGATGCTCCACCACACCGGCCTGTCCCTACTGCGGCATCAGCTGACTTCACCCAACTACTCGCCCATCTTTTATATGGGTAGTTCATATGCTAATGGTTAATCTAAGAGAAAATTAGGAAAGCTTCCGAACAACCCTCAACAGCCAACAACCTCTTTCCCACCTAGGGAGAGAGGCGGTGCTTTCTCCATTGCCCAGGGTATACTACGTAGAGGTCACCTGACCTAGTAGCCCGTCGGACTACGTAGGAGCTTAATCAAATAACTATGAAAACAAATTTTGGTGTAAATATACAATTTTGATGATTAGTAAAACCCCACCAAATTCACCAAAATTGCTCCACCAAAATTAGTTTCACGTCTAAAAAAATTATTTATAAAAATACTATTTAGAATATAGTGGTTACATTACCAAAATTTAATACACATACTGAACCTGTACACTATACTTAAATATTAAAACATACAACGAGAATAAACCGTTTTAAATAATCAACACAAAAATTACAATATTTTTGTCCGATGCTTATGAAACGACCTACTTACGTGTTTGGCAGAAAAACGAAACGGGACTGGGGACAACTGGCACTGGTGCTCATTAACACCCAACTGAACGTTTCCAATGATGGTAGTGTCGTCCTTATAGGTACTTTCAATACGACTCCTTCGATGATTTTATAAATCCCACCAAAATTTTACATTTGCCGCGGACGCATCTTATAAATTATTTTTAAGATAAAGTATAGTACTAAATACTACGAATGACAGTATCGAAGATAGCTAAAATAATGCCGAATCGAATTATTATTAAGTATACTCAGTAAACTAATGAAGTTTTGATTAAACTGTGATCATTCCCAAGAAAACAGGTTGTGGACGCGCCACCAAGCTTAGAATTTAGGTGAAAAGACATTTTTTACACACTCACAAAAATAGTTTCAATAATATAATTTATACGTGCATATAGAGAAAAACGATATCTTTCTTACAAAAAATAATCATTACTATATGTTAACTTTAAGTTATGATTTTCAGTCACGCCGCGAAAATTTTACGTTTGAGAAATTCACCCATGTATGAGTTTCATAAATGTTTTAAATCTATTACACTTCATTGCAATTCAATTACTGAAATAATCGTGTGAGATCAATCTGTCGGTGCTTATATCAATTTGAATTCGACACGATAACACATTATTCATTTGAATTAAAAACACTTTCGGCTAGATATTTTTAGTTTCAAGACGTTTCTGAAACAAAACAAGTCGTGATTGAAATACTTCGTTATAAGCTCCAGCGTTTATTAGTTCTATTTTGAATATGTTGCTGTTATACCAAGAAAATTATGTTTATTTATTGAGATATTTTTATTTTACAAGTATAGAAACATATAACAGATTATATCACTCACATTCTTTAACATTTTCAGAATCTGACATCCATTATGGCTTCGACAGAACTGTAATTTCGACACGATATACATACGATTACCTGCTTCAAAGAGAGTCGGTAGATAGTTCTGTAATCCGGGTCGCTAGTTTAATAAAAAAACGGCCAAGTGCGAGTCGAACTCGTCCATGAAGAGTTCCGTAGCAGCAAGTAACATAAAAAAATTACTATCAGTTCTATGTATGGGGATCCCCTATTTTTATTGCATTTTTCTATGTTTGTGTGAAATTCTTAATGCGGTTCACAAAATACATCTACTTACCAAGTTTCAACAGAATAGGCCTTATAGTTCCGGAGAAACGTGGCTGTGACATACGGATGGAGAGACAGACAGACATGACGAATCTATAAGGGTTTCGTTTTTGCCATTTGGCTACAGAACCCTAATTAGGTAGATTGTGGACGGACTGGATACCGAAGGCGGAGAATCAAGGGCTATGGCGCACACGGGGAGAGGCCAATGTCCACCAGGGGTGTAATAATAGGCTAATTGATTGTTTTTTTTTTCACTATAATTCCCTTTAATATTGATTTCCATAAGCTTTTGATACAGGGAGCCAATAAGAGCATATTGCACCGCTCACATTACTCACAGGCTAGTTCCTTTCACGTTTGAGTAACCTTTTAAACCTTTTGCTCTTAGTTCTACTATCTTCGTCACTTTAAAGGCTATAATGGATAAGAAAAGCAATTTAAAAAACTACAAAGTAAGTAAAATGTTCAAGGATTTTATATACCTATTTAGTCCTTCAATTGACTGCACTCAATTGAACAAAAGTGCAGTCAAATATTCAGTGCAGCAGTGGTAAAGTTCAGTTTAGGTGCAGTACAGAAGATACGGAACATCTTTTCTGATAGCATTGAACATAAAATGGTGGTGCACATCATAACATGTTAAAAAACTTACCCAAGAAATCCGAGAAATAACATTAAAAAAAATTAAATAGTGAATACTGAAAATAAAAAGTTCTAGGTCTAGATAAGTTAAATAATGTTAGAATGAATTTTTATAGCATTTATTATGCTTTTTTTTTTTCCGTGCGGAAATCCCCTCGGATACCCCCCTGCCGGAGCCGGAAGGGGAGGTTATGTCGGACTCGAACCGACTAAAACCGCACGCCGACTGAGGGTCGTGGTGCTAGGCCGGAGGTGAGGTTGTCATCGACATATCCCTCGCACCCGGCGGACCCAGGGCCCTCACTTATGGTTTAGCCCTCCTCGGGAGGGGGGACAACGGTGTCCCCGACTCGCCCCCGGAATGGGGAGGCGCGCTTCACAGCGCGCCGTCGCCGTGGCCTGCTTCTGCTGGGGTGACAGGCGGCTTCACCCGTCACCCCCAGGCCCGCGCTCATGGGGGACGGAGGTCAGTCAGTGCCCTCCGACGCCCGAGTTGCCTGTGCGCGCGGGCAGCGCGGTTCGCGAGTCTCGCTCGTTCGCGCTGCCTCTCCCGTTCCGCCGTCTCCTTCACGACCATTACCTGCTCGCTGAAGGAGACGCCGGCCGCCCACGCGTCCGCACAGCGGACCATTGCTGTGAGCAGGGAGGCGAGGGTAAGAACTCTCACTCCCAGGGCCGCCACTAGTTCTCGCCTCTGTCCGGCCCATGCCGGACGCTCGGTGAGCGTGTGCAGCTCTGTGTCCTCGCTCGCGTCGCAATGATGGCACTCGGACGTTGGCTCCTTTTCGATCCGACGCAGATACCGCCCAAAGCACCCGTGCCCGGTGATAATCTGCGTCAGTCGATACGAGAGGCTGCCATGTGGCCTCTCTAGCCATTCCCCCATGATGGGCCTTACCGCCTCTATGACGGCATGCCCTGCGCGTGGTTGCTCAAGTCGTCGCTCCCACTCCGCCAGCATTTATTATGCTAACTTTTAATTTTCCAACCACTTCAAATTTTCCTTCTCTTTATATTCGTCTTATAGCCATCCTACCAACATTCTTTCGAACTGTTCGTAATCGTTTCAGGTGTGGCTCAATAGCTCAGTTGGAAGAGCAGTCTCCCTGTAAGAGAAAGGTCGTGAGTTCAAGTCTCACTTGAGCATTTCATTTTTTCTGATCTTTTTCGTACTTAAATAATGTTAGTTTTAGTTTTAAATTTTAATTGTTTAATGTTTTATTTACCTATAGGTGTATTATTATTTTAAGTAATAAAGTAATAATAAAAGTTGATGTAAAAATAAATAACGTCAGTTTATATTTTGAGTTCAATCGAACGAACGAAAATTCAAATAGGAATTAAAAACGATAAATTCATGATCATTTAGTTTTAATTACTAGATCAGCTTGACGCTATCAAAGTTTCATATTAGGTAGTAGGACAGTATTAAAAATCAAGAAATCAATTTTAATTATGTTCTTAAGTAAATTATAAGCAAATCCATAATAGCATGACAATTTTATTTTAAAAAGCCTTTAACATAATGTTTTATTTAGAAATTTAGATAAAACCCATGGCGACTGTGGTAGAGAAACCCATTAAATATTTATTACCAACGAAAATAAGAAGCCAATCCTTTCTAACAAACAACAAGTGATCATTATACTTCACATTAGCTGTCCATGCATTATTGAGAGGCACCTAGAGCGTCCGATTGAATATGATTGCATATTGAATGAAATATATCTCGCAAAGACGAGGTCTTCCGAAGACATCATTTGCAAATATAAACGGGTGCAAGAACCTTTACACGTGATACTGTTGGGAATTTCCATGATCAGGCATGGCTGGCGGGTCAAGACTGTTCATTGAAGTGAATAGATTATCGTTTACTTATGTATACTGTAAGGACGGTGTGTCCTGTTGTACGTTGTTGTTACACAAATGTATGACGAACTGAAATCTATACATTTAAAATTACTTGTCCCGACTGACTAACTCACTGACTGACTGATTCATCAACGCAGAGCCGAAACTGCTGGACTTACAAACTTAAAATTTCGACAGTAGAAGCATTTTATGATGCAAGCATCCGCTAAGAAAAGATTTTTGGAAATTCTGCTACTAAAGTGGTAAAAATAAGGGATAAAAGTTTGTCTGAAAGTTCGTCATTATCAGATCTAGATGCACAAAATTTCATAAACCTGTCTTTTAAGAAATAAATGAACACGTATATTAGCTTTTTTTAAAATGTAACTACTAACGTTAACTAACATAAACGTTTGTTCGGTAAGTTCGTCATTTTCAAAGTTAGAAGCATGAAGCTTCGTACATCTACGTCTTTTGAGAAATGTTTTGTCGCGATAACCGACATCCGCGGGCAAAAGCTAGTCTTATATATTTTTATACCATTTAGTAAATGGTTTCAGGCCTTTTGTTGTTAGATGGTTATAAAAATTCTTCTTCTTCATTTTCATCTTAAGTAGCGTTATTCCTGGTAGCATACGAAGCTTTCAACCCTGAGACCGGGTGGGCTTTTTCCAGTCTAACTCTGGATTTGGGTGAACTTTATTTTGGCAAAGAATGGAAATATGTAGTAATTATGATTACTAATAAAATATGGGGCAAATAAGAAAAATTAGATCCGAGGCTAAGTACTCGTAGGGCTAATGCAGAATACTTAAAAAAAAATGGTTTATTTGCGCTTTTTGGGAGTTACTTATCAACATAAAAGACTCAACCCTAAGACGGAAGTCTGACCAGAACCTCGATTTCAATCCAACATATCAGAGAGAAAAGACAGAGGACTAAATATATTATGAGTATTTAATGATTTATCGAGCAAAAATAAGACAGTGGAAATTTAAAAAAAAACTTGTTTAAAAACTTTATATATTTGAAATCCCTGAAAATGAAATGTAAAATGTTTGGTTGTTTGCCTATTATAAATACCTATTTGGAATATTTTCATCGAAAACTCCTGAGGAAATCAAAGGAGCGAATTAAATTTTCATGAATCACAATATTTTGAGGCAAATTTAAATTTCTTGTCAATAATTCACTCTGTTGTTATGAAATATTAAAATACTAGCTGTTTACTGCGAACTAGCTGTTTCACTCGGTTCCGCCCGCAACCGTATTCCGTTTTATTCTATACAAATAGAAGCAAAATCAACCAACGTACCCCGGGATTCAAAAATTGGGTTTCTGATTCTCTGGGACCTAGGATGATGATATGATATGAATAGTTTTATTGTGAACCCTCGACGCAGAAACGACGGGGTGTTATAATTTTGACGTGTCGTGACGTGAAAATACGTCCAAATTGCGAATGACATATGTATATTTCACAACTCCCTCAATATGGATATCAAATAAAAGGGCTTGTCTAGTAGAATACAATATAATTTCTAACAACTTTCCAATCCAAGATGGCCGCCAGCACAAAATGGCGATTTTTTTTTACAACTTCCTCAATTTCAACGTTTTATATAAGTTAAAGGGCTAACACAATAATATTTCAAACTTTGTGGAGACACTATTTTTGACGGGGCATTTTAAAAAAAAAATTGTTATGTAAAATAAGGCATCAAAAATTCAAGAACAAGTTATATTCCACTACTGATAATTTTACATCATCCCAGGAACCCATTTGGAGAGGACTATATCCAGCATTGAACCTAAGGACCCAAAAAGAAATGCAATCAGTGTATAGTTTATACACTTGCACGTAGTTAGTTGTAGTTAGTTGTAGTTTGGTGAGTGCGGCGAAGAGAAGAAACACACCTTGACACTTGAACTGTTATATTAAAACTTGGTACAAGATCGTAACAATTGGTTATTGCTCTCTCTAATATATAGTTATCGTGTTGGACGCTAATTCCGCACTGGCTCAGGCCAGCCATGTCACTCAGTTTTATTAATTAAATGTGTAAATAACGCGCACCGTGATGTCAGCAAAAACGTATGTACAGTTCGTAGTGAGACTGTACATCTTGGAAACCCCAGAGAATAATAATAGACAAAGGAGAGAGAAATAACCATTACAAAGCAAGGAATATAAATTAATCGAAATTAAACGCGAGGTTTCGTGTTGCTGTGGTAGAGCTTCGGTGTGGCGTCTCCGGTTGAGCCGCCAAGTTGGGTGTGACTTCCTTTGCAGTCATTTCGCTTCGACGATACTCTCGCAGTTCGATCTGCTCACAATCTTCAGATATGGCAGTTGATGGGATCTTATTTGAGCAGAAGCGACAGCGTTTCCTCCCAACCACCACAAAAAAAGTTATTGTGGCTGCCGTAAGCAATATGTAGATAATAGCATATTGATGCACGTCGTGGCTAGAAATGGCTGGGCTTGAATGTTCAGCTTCGTTCTGCTTTAAAACTTCAAGTTTGTGTTCAATGTTTGCCATCTGTTGGGATGTGTCCGTCGACTGGAGAGCGTTTGGAGCGTACTGATATGATAAGTTGATCACGCTATTTATAGAAGTGTCTATATTGGGCATGGAAATCTCATAATCCATCTTCATATGAGTGTTATATTGGCGAGGAGCGTAGATAGTCAAATCTTTCGACTGTAAAACACATCCTTCATTTAAAATAACTATGTTCGACGATGAAACAGTATGTGATGTGACGTCATTGTCACATATTATACGTAGTGAACATATGTTGCAGCACACTATCAGCCAAGTGTTCGGCGAATGTAATCCTATCCAGGCGTCCTTGCATGACGCACGCTCGATGTCACAGGGCGTTGAAGTTTGATGTGACATCAATTTTGCTTCGCACGGCGCATTGTTACTAAGTAGATTAAATGATGGCATGTTTTTGTGGCACAGCAGGTGGTTCGATCTCTGTTGATCACACTTATTCACGTCATCTTCAGTTAATAGCATGTATAAATTCTTCTTAAGGTTGACAGCAATGTATTGGTGGGTTATATGTATGTAGGTGAAGTATGCATCCATTCGGACCGGCAATGGTATAGGCTGGTATAAAACATAGTCTTCATCAGAAACTAGTGGTATATGAGCCTCGAACAAAAAGTAGTTTTGAGTGACCCGTGCTTTAACTGTAATCAGCTTGTAAATGTCCTTAATATTCTTTTTATAGTTATCCACTGGCAAAGACACCGTTTTGGGAAGACTGGCAGATATTTCACCCAGTCTCTGTATTAAATAGACAGGGCTGATCAAGTGTACATCTACATGTCCTTGGTACACGTTAGTAAGAGTATTAAACAGCATTTCCTGGAACGTACGCAAACTGTTGATCAGTAGATATAATGTTAAGGAAGCTGAATTGATGTATGTGGTAGCTGAAACTATTTCTATTTCTGATTTTATTGAGGCCATATTTGTATTCGTTTGGTTGATAAAGTTGTCAATTAAGTTGAATTGACGTCGTATATTGTTCTCGCTTTGCTTTAAAACTTGATTCTCCAGCTCCACTATGGTAGTTTGGTTTTTTATGAGGTCTATTATGTAACGTTCATTGGTTTGTATTGCCTGAATATCGTTTTGATACTTTTCGGCAAATTTTTCGTCTAAAATTCCAAAGAGGCTGTTGGCTAAGTAGCCGACGCCATTTATTAATCCTCGCTTTTTTCGGCTGCTGAGATGCTTGTGAGGCTTTATCAGCACAGCGTTGTAGTAACTGAGAAGGTCCATTTCATGTGTGAGTTGCTCCATTGTAGTTCTGCAGTTTATAAGTTGTGTTTTGTAGCAACTGGTCTTCAAATTTTCAATATATAATTTTATTTGATTAGTTTCTTCCCAGTAGTTAGTTAAATTGTAGTACATTAACAGTGTCCACTCATCATGCACTGTTTGTATTTTGCCGATAGTGTCGTAATACACCGGACGCGTCGCTTCTAGGTTCGTTATCCGAGCGCCAGGTGCGACGCGCGTGCCGTCGGCCTCTCCAGTGGAACCCGATACAAGTATAAACAATGTGAGCATTGTTATGAATAGCCAGTTCATTAATTTGTTGTATGTTATCTTATGACAGGAACGTTTAGTGTTCGTATGTACTGTAGGACAATTGTTTTCAATTTCCGTTTCCAGGGGTAATGGGGCCAACTTTACAATCGGTCGCTTCATAATCCCCGCTGCAGTTTTGACAGTTGTAACTCGCACAAGTCCGTCGGAGCCCGGGTGCGTCTCCAAGACTCGTCCCATAGCCCATTTGCCGGGCGGTAAATTGTTATCTTTGAGTAGTACAATATCACCCTCCTTTATGTTTTTCGTGGGCTTATTCCACTTACTACGCTTCTGCAATGTAGTAAGATATTCGCTTGACCAATTCTTCCAATATTGGTGAAACATGTGTTCGACTAGTTGCCATCTGCGACGTAGATCAATGTTAGCTACGTTATTATAATCCGCTAGTGGCAGTGACATTAGTGAGCTGCCTGTAAGAAAATGTCCAGGCGTCAGGCAGTTGTAAAACTCTTCCGGATCCTCGGTAAGAGGACACAAAGGCCTCGAGTTTAAACAGGCTTCTATCTTCACTAAGAGCGTGGTGAACTCCTCGTATACCAGTTTTTGATCGCCTAATACTCGCCGCAGATGGTGTTTCATAGATTTGACGGCTGCCTCCCACAGGCCGCCTGCGCTAGGCCAAGCTGGTGCGTTAAAATGCCATTCGACCTCCAATTTAGTCAGTTCATAAAAAAGTTCTGGCTTCATTAGTACTTTGTGGTTTTCAAATTCTTTCCGAAGTACCTTTGAGGCGCCGATGAAGTTTGAACCACAGTCGGAATACATATGTTTAGGAACTCCACGCCGACCACAAAATCTCTGGAAGGCTGCGATGAATGTTTCGGTGCTGAGATCCGATATGAGTTCAATATGAACAGCCTTTGTGGCCATGCATATAAATATAGCAATGTAGGCTTTTGAAGTCTTCACGCCTCTGCCTTTGTTATGTTTGATTTCCACATGACCTGTAAGGTCAACTCCTGTATGGGTAAACGGTCGACAAGGCGTAACTCGTTGACTAGGCAAGTCTGCCATCAGCTGGGTAGTATCCGTCTTGTTAAATCGATGACAACGTACGCATTTTTGTAACTGAGATTTGACTGCTCTGTTTCCGCTGACAATCCAGTATTGTTGCCGAATATATGTTAGAGTTAAACGAGCCCCTCCGTGTAATGTGCTTGTATGGGCTTGTTCAATCAATAATTGAGTGTATCTACTCGTGTGTGGTATAATGGCTGGGTTTTTCATTGCTGGTGGTAGAATAGAGTTCTTTAGTCGACCACCGATACGCATAGTTCCTTCCTTATCCAGATATGGGCTGAGTCTAAAGATCTTGCTACTTTTCGGCACAGTACCGTTCGAAACAAGTTGGTTATATTCCAGATTGAACTGTGTACGTTGCACGTGGTTGACGATACTTGTTTTCGCTGCACTTAGTTCGCTTGTTGTTAGGTAGAAGGTGTTCGATTTCGTTTTGTTGCGCAAGTTTGTAATGAAGCGTTGTATCCATGCAACGACTCTGGTTATGTATAATAATGAACTGCATTTATTCAGTAACGTAGTGATAATGATTTCGTTTTCGTTAGATTTGTTATGTTTCACTATGGCTGTATTTACATAGCCGATGTTCGTTTGATAAGAACAGGAAACACCCCAGGTATCTTGATTCTTCAAAAATTCAGGGCCCTGCCACCATAGTTCGAAGTTTAATAGTTTGCTTGGTAACAGACCTCTTGTGGCACAGTCTGCGGGATTTTGTTCGGACCTTACGAACCGCCAGTTGGCTTCAGGGATGATGCTTTTGAGTTTTGTTACCCTGTTCGCTACGTACACCTCCCACCTTGATGAGTCACCTTGAATCCATGCCAATACAACTTGAGAGTCGCACCATGCATGTATAGTTATGTTGTATTCCGATAGGGCTTCTATAGCCTTTTGCATAAGTTCGGCCAACAGAAGAGCGCCGCACAGTTCCAGTCTGGGCAGAGTAATTTTTTGAGCAATCGGGGCTACTCTTGTTCTAGATATAAGTAGAGTAATTGTTGGTAGGCCTTGTGCATTCGTTACCCGACTGTAAATCACACATGCGTATGCCTTCTCACTTGCGTCCGAAAATCCGTGTAACTCAATGTGTTGTTTTTGGGGTTCGCCTATCCACCTGTTTAACTTCATATTTTTTACGTAATGTAGTTCTGTTTTCAATCGCAACCACTCAGTTTCAATGTCGTTAGGTACCTCATCATCCCAGCTGAGTTTACTCATCCATAGTTTTTGAAAAAGTAATTTAGCTGTGACTGTTACAGGCGACAACCAGCCGAGCGGGTCATAAAATTTGGAAATGTCTGACAGTAGAGATCGTTGCGTTGATTTCTTTGTGTTATTTACAGACCAGTTAAATTGCAAGGTGTCGCCTACAGGATCCCAACCGAGCCCCAATGTTTTTGAGGATTCTTCAGTCTTGAAATCGAATAATTGTTTAGTTGATATTTGTTCATCGTTTAAATGTTCAAGTAAGCCCTTGTGATTACTAGTCCATTTTCTCAAATTCATGCCGCCTCCCTTCAATAACTTAATAAGGGATTGTTGTAGGTTTCGAGCTTCCACTAGATTGTGTTGTCCACTGATGACGTCATCGACATAACATTCCGTTTGTAGTATCTTCGCAGCTTCCGGATATTTGGGACCATCGTCGAGAGATAACTGTTTCAAAGTTCGCATAGCAAGCCATGGTGCACTTTTTGTACCATATGTTACAGTGCAAAGTTGATAATCGTGAAGCGTGTCACTAGGTGAATCCCTCCAAACTATTTTTTGCAGATGTTGTTGTTCTTCTGATATCCAAATACAGCGGTACATTTTCTCAATGTCAGCAGTGAATGCATATTTATACGTCCGCCATTTAAGGATCAAAGCTTGGAGGTCCTTTTGTAGATTAGGTCCCTTTTCCATCAGACTGTTGAGGCTGTAACCACTCGAGGTTTTTTGAGAAGCGTTAAACACTACTCTTAGTTTCGTAGTTTCCGAATTTTCTCGTAAAACACCGTGATGTGGTAAGTAGCATGAGTTGCTTGTCGGTATGTGTGTGGACAATTTCATGTGACCGAGAATGGCGTATTCTTCAATAAACTCTTTGTACATTGCTGAAAGTTTAGGTGCTTTGTTGATTCGTTTTTCCAATTGCATATACTGTGAAATGGCAATAAATTTGGAATTTCCCAGTTTTTCTTCAAAATCCGGACACATTGGCATTTTCACAATATATTTTCCATCTTCTGATCGTTGTACAGTGTCCTTGTAAAATTGTTCACAATAGTCGTTTTTAGGAAGATCCTTAGACGATTGTATTTCTTCGGTTTCCCAAAATTTTGTTATTTCTTCAAGGTTGATTAGCGTTGCATGGCACGAAAATGTTTTCATTCTGCCACATAAGATCCAACCCATTTGTGTTTGTTGTGCAACAGGTGACTGCATGTTTCCCTTTAGGACGCCATCCAATATAAGGTTCGAATATACGTCAGCTCCTAATAAGATGTCAATTGGCCGTGAAATATTGAAATCAGGATCCGCCAATTTCAAGTTGTCTAGGTGCGGCCATTGACCCTTTTCAAATGTTATGGTTGGTAAATTGTTGGTTAGTTTTTTCATAATTAGTGCTTGCATTTCAAATTTATAGTCTGAGTGAATCGATTTACAAGTCACGTTGAGTTGTCCCTTGCAATCTCCAGAAACAGAACCTATGCCCGAGACGGATGCGATGAGCCTTTTTCGTGGAAGACGTAATATCTGGGCGGCGTTCTCGGTGATCAAGTTGACCTGTGAACCTTGGTCGAGAAGGGCACGTAATGATATGTACGTGCCATCCATGGATTTAACTTTCAGTTGAACCGTTGTAAGCAAAACCTCTAAATTGTTGTTTTGTAAATGGTTCGACGTCGGTTCTTGTACCGATGATGTAGACTCCTCCCCAGTATTTTTATTGCATGGTAACGTTTTTCTTTTGTCGGTATTTTGCTTGTGCAATAGCGAGTGATGTTTCAAGTTGCATTCACGGCATCTTTTCTTTGAAGTGCATTGATTGTCGCCGTGACTGTAGAGACAGTTTTTGCAGAGTTGCAGTCTCGCAACTATGGCGTTTCGTTTGCCGGTGTCCAATTCACGGAATTTGTCACATTGCCACAACGTGTGTTGTCCGCTGCAATGTGGGCAGACACCGCGGGTTGCGTAATTGTTGTAATGAGGTTTGTTATTGTGTGGTTTGTTGTTTGATGACTTCTCAGAATATGAAGAGTTCGCTTTCTTAGCAGACTTCAACGTTTCATATGACATGAATTGATTTTCCAGGAATGATAGAAAGTCTTGCAAATTTTGGAGTTCTCTATGATCCTGCAGTTCCTTCATATAGTTACTTAAGGTACTGGAGTCAAGCTTTTGTGTCATTATGTAAACTATGATTGGATCCCAGTTTGACGTATCAACGCCAATGTTGGAAATGCCATTTAAACACTCCGTTATAGTGTCGTGGATCCTCTTCAAGTTGGATGCATCAGGTTGTTGTATAGTGGGTACACTGAGCATGGTATTCATGAAAGTTGTGAACTGCAATCGGCGGTTGTCGTAACGCTGACTGAGTATTTCCCAGCACGAGTTATAATTCTCAGCGCTGATAGTTAGATGTTGCACCAGACGTTGAGCGTCTCCGCGAAGCTTTGTCTTGAGGTGCTGCATTTTCTGTGCCTTGTTGATCGACGGATTCTTATGAATGGATTCCAAAAATAAATCTCTGAATGAAATCCAGTGTTTATAGTTACCCGAGAATTCGGGCAGTTCAATCTTGGGCGTGGATTGTTGATAATGCGCCGTAGACCATATTTTGGCGTTGAGTTTTCGTTTGAGGTCGTCGTACTTTTGTTCAACCTCCGAGAACATATCGTAGTATTGTTGATTAGCTCCTTTTAGATGAAAATCAATCAGCCAATGAATCTTGTCGATAGGTTCCCATTTGGACCTTAAAGTAGAGAGATGGTCGTCCAACTCCCATTTCTCTGATGCATAGGCGTTTTCGATTTTACCAATGGCGCGATGTATAGCGTTGAAATTGCATTCTTGTGTGTGAAGCAGCCTTTGTACATCGTCAGCACTTTCGGATTGTTGGCCGGCAGTTGAAGCTCCTGAGAAATCAAACCTCACGTCGTGTTTTGGTTTCGCTAGATCGGCCAGCCTCTTCATGATGTCCGTTTTGGTTCTTACGTACATCTCGTTCAATTTTCCGTGGACGTCGTCCTGGAGATAGTTTATGCTCTTGTCTTCTAGTTGTAAAAGCAATAACGTATGTCTATCGTCAAAATCCTTCCATTGGCTCTCTAGTGAAGACAGACGATTATTCAAGTAGTCCACAGTTTTTCTGCTAGTAGAGTCCTTGTGATAGTTGACACACAAGGACTTGATGTTTTGAAAACATGCCTCCTGTTGTTCCAGATTAGCCATGTTCCAAGTGTTAGTATTAGTTCTGACACGTAGTATACGATGACAGACTGTTTATATTATTTTGCTCTTGTCGGCTCTGGCCCGTAGTTTACGTGACAGTAGAGCTTGGAGCTGGTGGTGGTGGCTCGAAGACTACGATATTGTTTGCAATCTTCTCTGATCGAAATCTTGAAGTACGTGTTTCTTGATTCGATGTGGTCACCTTTGGAAACCTAGCACTCGAGTACTCTAGACACAGTATGACGTGCGCCTTCTCAATTCACCTGGGGATTCTCGCTTGTGAGAGGCCAGGGAACCGATCGCAACTGTGAAAGAAACACCAAAGCACTAGGAATCTAAAACTCGAAGGACCATAAAATGTATAGTTTATACACTTGCACGTAGTTAGTTGTAGTTAGTTGTAGTTTGGTGAGTGCGGCGAAGAGAAGAAACACACCTTGACACTTGAACTGTTATATTAAAACTTGGTACAAGATCGTAACAATTGGTTATTGCTCTCTCTAATATATAGTTATCGTGTTGGACGCTAATTCCGCACTGGCTCAGGCCAGCCATGTCACTCAGTTTTATTAATTAAATGTGTAAATAACGCGCACCGTGATGTCAGCAAAAACGTATGTACAGTTCGTAGTGAGACTGTACAATCAGGAAAATACATCTCCGTGAGGGTAATGATAACTCAGGGTTACACTTTTTAGGTTTACATAGAAACCCAACTTCACATAGATGTTCTTATTTTATTTTATAGTCCCTATTATTTGTAAATAACTGATATCAGATGTTGTTACTTATTTCGATATTTGTAAAATAAATTTATTATTCAGTACCAATGGATTAAATTCATTCTAAAGAATAATTTTCTCGCATTTTGACATGTCATCGTGAAAGTAGAGCAAATAAAACTCTTTCGTAAGAGAAATTTCAATAATAAGAATTATAATACCAAATACCATCATTACACAGTCAAAACAAGAGCATCAATAATGAATACTAAACGTATTTTCAATACTTGAGCTGAATTCGTGAATAAATGATCATGTGTGATACAATTTACACATTTTACTATATACCTACCTATATTATTTTCTCTGGGCAAGTTAGTAGAATCGACGTATTCCATATTGGGACCGTTTTGGCACCTGTGTGAATAGCACGTAAGGTATTCCACATTGGGCACCTACCGATATTTTTCGCAGGCGCCATTAGTGGAACAATTTGTAAATTAAAATTGTATTCCACATATGGCACCTACAGATCAGTAGTTACTAGCGTTGGGAAGTTTTTATTATCATAGCACAGTTCACTGTTGCATATAGGCCTCTCCCAATTTTGGGAGGCATTGGTCAACTGCTTCCACGCTGGCCAGACGGGTTGGTACAGGGTTTCATTTCGCATTTTCCTTCATCTCGCGGTGATATCGTTAGCGCCTTTTCCGTTAGTCATCTCTTACGACACCTTTTGGATGAGATGGGATGGTGATACTTGTATTCTTCCTACATCATAATACGTATAGTTATTAGAATAGAGTGTAATTTATAGAATGTATGGGATTGACATTTGTTTACGTCTATGTGTAGCTGATAAATGGTAAAAATCTGAGGTTTAGCCCCGAAGATACGGACAGCCATTCCAGATGCTTTTGAAATTAAAATTGTGGTCCCTAACTTTACGGCCTTATTACATGCTTTTTCACGCCTCGCTTGAAGGCTGTTTAGATGCGTGTGTGAGCAAAAGTAGCCACGATAGATCTAAGGGCTAAGTACTTCAGTAACACAGGTAGGTACGCTCCGGGAGATCACCAGCAGCGTGAATAGCCTGCTGGGGTTCTTCAACGAGTTGGGGTGGATCGAATAAAATCCCACCCTCACGCAAAAACCGCGCCTTGACGTGGAGTTGCGGACAACAGCCCGTGATACCATACCATACCATAGATCCAAAAGAAAAGGATTTTTTTTTCGTGCAGAAATCCCCTCGGATACCTCCCCCGCCGGAGCCGGAAGAACCGGCCAAAACCGCACGTCGACTGAGAGTCGTGGTGCTAAGCCGGAGATGAGATTGTCTTCGACATATCCCTCGCACCCGGCTGACCCGGGGACTTCCCTTACGGTCTTACTCTACTCAGAAAAGGAAGATACTCAGGTTATTTACTATTTCGAGTGTAAATACTAGCTACATAGATACGAGCAATGGCACTAATGCGTACTGAGAAGCCTTAGATCATGTACTGGCCATCAGACTTCAGCACGTGCAAGCAGTTTGCAGTTATGGCGTGCATGTTGATATTCAATAAGATTATTTCATACTATTATTGCCCACAGCTCCACCCTCTTAAAATTCTCACCTTACTTCTGCGAATAGAAACTGTTTCTGAGATAAGATGAAATCTGTAATTGACATTATCCTGGCTAAATTTTATCTTTATGTCACATTTCATCCAGATTGGTTCAATCGTTCTGGCATGATTGGGTGACAAACGTTCATGCATCCAAGTAATAACTATATATAATCTAACTAATGTATAGTTCATTTTTTTAACTGTCATGTCAATTTAAAATTAGCTTGCCATTCGATATTAGGCTCTTTTGCTGTCGGATACGTATTCTTTGAACATGAGTTAGATCATCTGAAGCTTTGACTGTAAGACTTATTCATATTACTTAGACAGAATAAACCTCGAACTCCCATAGCCCCAGGGCAAAGAGACTAATCAAGTGTTTCAAAAAGCTAGCGATTATTTCCAAAACCTTGAAGAAATTGGGCAATCTAGGCCAAGGAATTCACATAGATTCGCCTTCCTAAAAGAACAACGACAAATTTATTTTTAAATTTGAATTTATTTTATTCATCTAGGTCACATAGTACACTTAAGAAAGCCAGGTGGTACATTTGAATGTCCGATTTTCAAGGTTTTGACCATGATTGTAGGTAGATATCAATAAGCAAAATCTGATAGAATTATGGTAACATAACATAACATTAACTCACGCCTGTGTTCCCCGAAGGGATAGGAAGAGCTGCTAGCACCCACATTTGCCAGTTTATGTTTAGGTCCTATTGCCATTAACCGGGCACTTATAAACCTGCGATAAATACACACATAACTTCGAAAAGCATCGAAAAGTCATTGGTGTGTGCCATGGTAAACTTGGGATCGAACCCGAGACCTCGTCTCGGCGGTCCATTACCCATACCACTAGGCTACCGCAGATCTAGAATATATGGAATCTAAAATTATGGTACCATCAATAAATAACGTCAAGACGCATTGGTACATCAAGACGCATACATTTGAATATAATGTGTACATGATTCTCGGTTCAAGGCAGGACACTTGGGGCACCTGCAGAACGTTAGGGTGACACTTTATTTTCAATTCAATCGTCCAGTGTCGTCTCTATGTGAATTTCAAATGCAATAATACGTTATCATGTCATCAAAAAGTATAATCAGAATATTTATCTGTGGGTTTGCAGCTTTCAGTAAACAATTTGTTGCTATTCACTCTTTTGTACTCTAACACTTTGGGAATAATTTAATAACTACGAATATAAGTTAGGATACAGACAAGTGTGCTACTAAGATTATCAGCGGGTTTTTATGTAAGCTTGAGATCTGGATCTAACAAGTAACATACATCATACATACATATAATCACGCCTTTATCCCCGAAAGGTTAGGCAGAGGTAAATTTCAAAAAAAAAAACAAACAACATTTCATCAACATTGTAGTCGGTCCCACGTAATAGGGGTGTGCCTATCGGGGTAATATTCCGGCCACTATAATATTGTTGACTCGAGTCTACATCTGAGGCTGAGTCTGGGCTGTATATATCTGTCTGATGTTAAACAGACCTATCCCTTAGTCGCCTTGTACGACACCGCATTGGAAGAGAACCGGGAACCACGCGGATACCTATCTTCTCCATCTTCTAACTATATACAACTATTATCTATTCTATCTATCTAACAAGTAACGGCACGTAATATCAGTGCCGTCTGTTTCCGAAAACTCTTCCTTAGTGGATATGTCCAAAGGCATAAACTACCAAAATTTCAAATGTGTGGTGTCAGCATTTTAGGCTTAATGCTGATGAATCAGCCAGAACAAGCAATCATGCTACCAATAACGCATTGGATAATAACTTTTAGATGCGTACAAACGCACACACTACAAAAGATAGCATACACGATTTCTTTACCTTGTACACTCGCCGTAAACTGCTTGAGAGGTAGCCCGATAATACGCAGATGTGATAAATTTCAGTATTTTATATAATTCATATTTTTGAATGAATTTTTTATAGCATTTATTATGCTAACTTTTAAGTTCGAAAAACATTGGAAAAATGAAATGCTCAAGTGAGACTCGAACTCACGACCTTTCCCTTACAGGGGGACTGCTCTGCCAACTGAGCTATTGAGCACCACTTGAATCATTCCAGTGCCACGCGCGATCCCAACGTGGGTCACTTCAAGGCGGCGTACAACAGAGCCACAAAGGTCTGCAAGAGGGCATGCGTCAGAGCGGATGCCCAGCGCATAGCACGGCTGGGCCAAGAGCTAGTGGCGCATCCCACGGGTAGCCGTGGCTACTGGCAACTGGCCAAAGCCGTGCAAGCCAACTTCTGCCAGCCCTCGCTGCCCCCGCTGAGCAATCCCGATGGATCTCTGGCCCATGAGCCGCAAGAGAAAGCAAATTTGCTGGTCAATCTATTCGCGGCCAACTCCCGAGTCGATGATTGTGGTATGCAACCACGGACAATGCCCACTGGTGACCACGCAATGCCTGATATACGTATCAGGCAACGCGATGTCCGTGCAGTACTGCAATCACTCGATGTCCGGAAAGCCAGTGGTCCTGATGGTATTCCAGCGGTCGTACTTAAAAAATGTGCAGCGGAGTTATCTCCTATGCTAACGCGGCTGTACCGACTGTCCTACAGTTCGGGTACAGTGCCTTCGGCTTGGAAGGAGGCGAATGTCCAGCCGATCCCCAAGAAGGGGGATCGCTCGGACCCAGCCAACTATCGACCCATAGCCGTCACCTCAGTGCTGTGCAAGGTGTTCGAGCACATAATTAACACACAGCTCATGCGCCACCTAGAGGATCACTCCTTGCTTAGTGACCGGCAATACGGTTTCAGACCGAAACGGTCAACGGGTGATCTTCTGGCGTACATGACCCACCTTTGGGGTGAGGCTATGGAGAAGCACGGTGAGTCACTGGCAATTAGTCTTGACATCGCCAAAGCTTTCGATAGAGTATGGCACAAATCGCTTCTTTCCAAGCTACCAGCCTTCGGCCTGCCTCCTAGACTGTGTAACTGGGTTGCAAGCTTCCTGCAGGGGCGCCGTATTCGCGTCCTTTGTGATGGACGAGCTTCGGAGTTCTTGCAGGTAAATGCTGGCGTGCCGCAGGGTTCCGTCTTATCTCCCACTCTCTTTCTTCTGCATATCAATGACATGCTCTGTAACGGAAACATTCACTGCTATGCAGACGACAGCACCTTACACGAGAGTTATTACGCACATCCTGCGGCCAAGCAGTCTGATATCGCGGAAAAAAGGCAGCTTCTTGTCACTGACCTGGACCGGATCCTGGACCACATTTCTCAATGGGGCGCTAGGAACCTGGTCGAGTTCAATGCCAAGAAGACCCAGGCATGTGCGTTTACAGCAAAGGTATCTCCTTTCCTTCCCCTTCCCACTCTTCAGAGCACACCACTACCACTGCAGGATCACCTCACTATCCTCGGTATGGATGTTCGCTGCAAACTGAATAACAAAAACTATATCGAGAGTATCATCAAATCAGCCTCGCGTAAACTCGGAGTCCTGAACAGAGTGAGACGTTTTTTCACGCCGGAGCAGCGGTGTCTTCTATATAAGACCCAAATTCGTTCCTGCGTGGAATACTGCTCACATCTCTGGGACGGCTCCGCAAAGTACTTATGAGATGCTCTCGACAGGTTGCAGCGACGTGCGGTCCGCATTATTGGGGATCCTGAGGTCACGAACACCCTCGAGCCTTTGCAGATGCGTAGAGATGTTGCGTCTTTGTCAGTTTTCTACCGTCTCTACCATGGTGAATGTTCTGACGAGCTCTTCCAATTAGTCCCACCCTCCCCTTTCCTTCACAGGACGACACGTGCAGGGCTAAGATGTCATCCATTTACGGTGCAGAGTATACCTGCTGGAACCAAGCGTTTCAGTGATTCATTCCTATGCCGCACCACTAAGGCCTGGAATTCCCTGCCAGTTCACGTGTTTCCTTCTTCCTACAGTCCTGGGTCCTTTAAGCGGGGCGTGAAAAGGCATCTAATGAGGCCGTCAAGCTGAGTGCCACCACTGTTAACATGGTAAATGTTTACGATGGTGACCCTCTTTCCGAGACTTTGCCTTTAGCTTAACATCAGGCGAGGTGAAGTCAAATTGACGTGTCCTGTATAAAAAAAAAAAAAAAAAAAAAGTATCTTATATAATATCAAATATAATTCTCGTGTCACAGTCTTTATCTGCAAAGTCCTCCGAAACTGCTTGACGGATTCATGTAAATTGTGCATATTTGGTAGGTCTGAAAATCGGTCATAAACTATTTTCTTCACGTCTATATTAGAAAGGCAGTATCACCCTATTTTTAGGTTTCCGTACCTTAAGAAGAAAAAACGGAACGTCTGTATGTCTATTTGTCTGAAAATTCACACCACATACACAGGTTTATAACGTCTTGAAGCTGTGCAAAAATCCAACTTCTAACTCAACGCAACTCAAACACGCACTTGGTAGGCTTTTTATTACCTACATATTTTAAATTTTCTACATTTTTCATTCAATTATGATTTTGCGATGAATAATAAATACAAACCGATATTTACACTCTATTACCAACCCCCCTTTTTAATTGCGGCAAAACAACGTTCGCTGTTTCAGCCAGCTATAAACTTTAATCAGTACACTTTGATTGTGGATACCGGATCAAGGTATTGTACACGTGATATACATGTCATGTATATGTATATTTGACATGTATATCACGAGACGTGAGCTCCTAGGTCATACCTTGGACACGTGACCGTACCGCGAGCATAATGACCTTTCGATGATGTTAAGTAAGAAGCCGCGGTCAAATCCTTGATGGGTAATCGCGATCACTTCTTATTGAGCGGTTTATCAGGTTTTACCGCGTGGTTCCCGGTAAAGAAGAATTTGGGCTGCCCCATATCACTCTTCCCATGCAGTGTCGTACAAGGCGACTAAGGGATTGAGATTGAGCTGTTTAACAACGGACAGATATATACAGCCCAGACTCAACCTTAGATATAGGCTCGAGTCAACAATTGTGTCAGGAATATTATGGCAATAGGCCCACCCCCTATTACATGTGACCGAAAAATTGGATTTCTCAATTCACCTTTGCCGTTTCTGCTTCTCCCTTCAGAGATAATGGCGTGGTTATATGTAATGTATGAATTTTATTATATTGTAACACCTTTGTATCTACCATATTCTTGCAAATAAATTTAATTTGAATTTGAATTTAGGAAATCTAAAAATATTTCCCTCCAGGTAAGCCAAATTGCTTGGGTTAGCAGTGGTAGTGTAATGGGCAGGGTTTGAAACCGGGACCTTTCGATCATAAGGAAGACTCTTTAAAACCACTAAGCTGCCGACCTTTTTTATACCACTAAGGTGGCAGACAAGTACACGACCGACCTAATGGAGGATGGATACCGTGTCCTATGGACTTGGGTTGTGCAACGCCAGGGGTGCCACGCTCATGTTGACGGAAATACCGTCGTCCCTACTAAAGTTCAAGTCGTCTTCTATCTCCATTAAATACCTCAAATTAGGGTGTCTGACGTCTCGCCTTGTATAATCCGAACAGACAAACTTTCCCTCTGAGTTTTTATAGTTATTTTCTACATCACTATCAATTTATAACACCTAAAAATAACATAACAGATAAAAAACACCATAGCCTGGCATATTACCATACAGCCTCCATATTATGTGAGTTTCGTAAGGCCATATACCATAACTGGTTGACTATATACCATAAAAACCTTTGGCTATGGCGTAAGAGTATAAATCAAAATGTTTAATACTGTTGTAAAAAGCAGTCTTCGTTGAAGTGCTAAAGTAATGATACGACAGCTCAGATGAAATCTTGATAAATGGATGATATTCATGGTTATGGGATTATACTTTATGATAACTATTTTTAATGTCTTTCATATTTTTGTAATGCTAAAGTTACAAATAAATTTATTAATGTTTTATTAAATCTGTATATAAATAAAGATAATTCACTAAATGTTTGTAATTTGTCAGAAGTTTTTAAGTTTTTTTTTCATAACATACCTACCGCAACCAAACAACGGTGATCTTTTTTTTATTTTAAAGAACACGTCAATTTGACTTCACCTCGCTCGATGGTAAGCTAAAGTCCCGGAAAGAGGGTTACCATGCATCGTAAAAATGTACCATGTTAACAATGGCGGCGACTCAGTTTGACGGCCTCATCAGATGCCTTTTCACGCCCCGCTTAAAGGACCCGGGATTGAAGGAAACTCAAACTAATATAATATCTGTGTAACAAATTTCAACATGATATCTTCGAAAACTGTGAACTTTGGACCCCTTAAAGTCTTATTCGCTGTAAAAGGTAGACTATGTCCTTTCTCATGGTCTAGTCTATGTCTCTACCAAATTTCATCAAGATCGGTTCCGTTGTACAGGCATAAAAGCCTAACAGACAGACAGAGTTACTTTCGCATTTATAATATCAGTATGTGCAATAAGCATTTCGAGCCCTGCTATTTGACACTAACATGTACCTAAATGCTTTTCGTATGTTCTCGACATAATATAAACATAGCTATTCTATGCACTATACCTATCAGTTAGACCATCCCAAACAGTCCATTTAATTCATCCCTTTCACGAAAGTCACCCATTACGTGCAGTGAAAAAAAAACAAGCTCTGTAAATAATTAACCACAGATAAGCACAGAAGTGGCTATCTGCCGGCAAGTGGTACCGTCAGTAAAGCCTGTTCGGGGCAAAGGCGTGTCGAACATCGGCCTACTCGTAAAGTACATTCGGGAACGCGAGCCCTTACTAAGGGTGTTTAAATTATTCTCTGGTTTAAAAACTCGGTCTATATTCGATATTTTACGAGGGGCTTTAATATTGAAGATCTGTTTTTTATTGGTCGTTTAAGTGCATATCTGTGCAATTATAGATAGCTCGCGATAAGTATTGAATCGATTTTTGTGAGGTTTCAAAGAATTTTATATTTATTTAAAAGGTACGCGAAATGTAGGATTCAGAAATAAATAAATAAATAAATAAATAAAGAACTCTTTATTGTTCACCAATTAAATATAAAACATATCAAATTAAGTATAAAACAAATTTATGTGGTAGACAATTGGCGGCCTTATCGCACTGAGGCAATCTCTTACAGGCAACCATGGGATGGAGAGAGATACAGATGAAGAGATTTGGGGCGGTTGGTGTACTTTGATTTATAATGTTATTGTGTGGATGATTACAAATATATATGATGAGTATCTAGAGAGAGAATATTAAATAATAAAACATACATACTAATGACATTTCGGTAGAATTTAGTTATATAATGGACAGTAAATACTTACATAGGCTTATATATTCACATATTAGGGGACACAGTAGATATATAGTTTGGTGAGACAGAGAGGAAGGGTAAAGAAGTACTTATATGCTAATGGACACTATTTCTCCTGCAAATAGTGAGCCGTAACTAGTTTTTTGAAGATGGGTAGTGATTGCGCACGTCTTATTGCAAGAGGTAAGGCATTCCACAATCGGGCAGCTTGAACGGAGAAAGATTTGTCCATGTACATTGTGGAGTGTCTAGGTGTTTTCAATTTCAGATTCACTGACGATCTTAAGGTCCTTGAGTGAGTGTCGCAGAGAAAGTTGAAGCGTTCCTTTAAGTAGATAGGAGTGTGAGGATGAAAGAGAATGTTATAAAGAAGTGAAAGAATATGAACATTTCGGCGAAGGCGTATGGGTAACCACTTGAGTTTTGCACGATATTCGGAGATGTGGTCATATTTGCGAAGCCCAAATATGAACCGTATACTGAGATTCTGGAGTCTCTCAAGTTTATTTAATTGGTCTTCGGTGAGATTTGTATAGCTGGCATCAGCATAATCAAGAGTGGGAAGAAAAAGAGATCGCGCTAGCGCAGTTTTCGTGGTAATGGGCAGTAAACTTCGGAGCCTACGCAGGGATCCCGCTGTGGCAAACATTCTGCGGCTCACCTCCTGAAGCTGAGGGCCCCAAGAAAGACTACTATCCATGCAGATACCAAGATTTTTTACTTTGTCACTGTACTGCACGTTGGTACCGTCACAGGAGATAAGAGGGAGGAGCGACCAGTCTATTCTTGAGACAGCATGTGAGCTGCCAAAAACTATGGCTTGTGTCTTATTTGGATTTAACCTCAGACCAAATGACTTACTCCAATCGCATATCTTGTCCATGTCTTCGTTGATGGTATCGACAGCATCCCTCAGTTTGTCCTGGGTAGCCCGTGTATAAATTTGCAGATCATCTGCGTATAGGTGGTAGGAAGAAGTAAGGTGTATAGTGATTGAGTTTATGAAAACTGCGAAGAGTAAAGGAGATAGCACGCCACCCTGTGGTACACCAGCAGACGTTGAGCACCATGTGGAGACAGTGTCTTCGATGCGGATTTGCTGCCGGCGACCCAACAGGTAACTTCGAAACCAGTCTATCACTGCTGGAGATATGCCAAGAGAGCGCAATATGCCGAGTAAAACGTCAAAATCAACGTTATTAAAGGCGTTGGTGAAGTCTAGGAGAGCTAAAACAGTTAACTCACCGTTTTCCATACCCGATCTGATGTCTTCCGTAATATGAACCAAGGTTGTCGTGGTGCTGTGGCCAGGACGAAACCCAGACTGGAAAGGATTTAGAAGTGAATTTTTGGACAGAAAACCACTTAGCTGAGAGTGAACCAGTCGTTCGAGCACTTTGGAGAGAAAGGATAGGATGGATATAGGTCGATATTCTGAAAAGGAGGAAGGGTTACTTTTCTTAGGGATAGGTACAATTTGAGCATCTTTCCACGCACTTGGAAAGGTACTGCATGTGATTGAGAAGTTGAGGATGTGACAGATTATAGGGAGGATTTCGTCAATGATAGGTAGGATCATATTACGGCCGACACAGTCAGCTCCCACAGCGTTTGACGTAATCGACATTATACCCCTCCTAACATCACAGCTAGTGAATTGAGTGAAGAAGAAAGGAGAGCAGTCGGGAGTGGCAAGAGAAGAGAGATAATTTATTGTTTTAACTTTGGCAGCAGCGTCGAAAGCGGACGGAGCAGAAAAATGTTGATTGAGAGAATTTATGTCTATGTTATTAGAAATAGCATTTTGCCGAGACTTACCGACTCCCAGTGACTTTAACTTTGACTTTAAGACTTTTAGAAACAAAAATAGCACATGGTGTGACATTGGTATATTTACACTTAGTGAATGTAGAGGATAGCATTGTTATATAAGGATAGTAAATCATATTTCCCTTGTAGATTCTAAGCAATTTATATAAAACAAAAATTTAGGTAATCATTTTTTAATGCGAGTAATTTTAATTTTGTACACACAGTCATTGGTTAAAATACTTTTTTGTTTTATTGATTTTTTAAGTCAATAATAAAAAAAAGTATAACCAAACATTATTGAAAACTGTATTAGTAAAGTATATTAAAGTATATTATTCTTTTATAAAAGAATATATGAACCAGAATTATTAATATTCCTTCTAACCCCTCCAACTAAGCTAAATTGCTTGTGCTAGGAATGGGTTCACATTAGTAGTGTAATGGTGAGGATTCGAACCCGGGTCCTTTGGATCTTAAGGCCAACTCCTTAACCACTAAGCTGCCGACGATTCCGACCGACGTTATTTTTTTCTGACTCGGATGAGGTTTCCGCATTTAAAAAAGTTTTCTTTAGATAAGGCTCTACACTGACACTCACAGCCTGTGGCGTGGCATTTGTCAGGTACGCAGAAGACGTGGGTTCGATTCCCGCTCAGTGCCAATATTTGTATTCATGAATATGTATAATAGCATTCAACTGGGTGTTTCCGTAACTTGAAGAGTACGTTAAGCCGTACGTCGGTACCGGTTGTCATACCAACAAATTATTATATAGAGGAAATAGGTGAAATGACAGAAGGGCTGTTCACCCATCCGGCCTGGCCGCAGTAGTGTCGGTATTAAGGTTGTATGCTTGTTTGCTCCCTAAGTAGTCCTCAATAACTCCACATCTCGATGCTCCTTCTCTCTTGACAACAATGTTACGTGCACTTTACGTCACTATGACATAACACCGGTTTTCTGACACATGTGTATTATATTTCTCAACTATATTTATATAACGTCTAAGGCATTGATCCGGTGGTGTGGAAGTGCTAATCTCGGCTACTGTACATGAAGTCCGAAGCTCAAGTTCTTTTTGAATATGAAGACAGATAGGACGGACTTGGAAAATAGTTTATTTTTATTTTTATAAAGGACACGTCAATTTGACTTCACCTCGCCTGATGTCAAACTAAAGGCAAAGTCTCGGAAAAAGGGGTCACCATCGTAAACATATACCATGTTAACAGTGGTGGCACTAAGCTTGACAGCCTTATCAGATGCCTTTTCACGCCCCGCTTAAAGGATTCGGGACTGTAGGAAGGAAACACGTGAGCCGGCAGGGAGTTCCAGGTATTAGTGGTGCGACATAGGAATGAGTCACTGAAACGCTTGGTTCTAGCAGGTATACTCTGCACCGTATACGGATGGCATCTTAGCCGTGCGAGTAGCGTCCTGTGAAGGAAAGGAGAGGGTGGGACTACTAAAAAAAAGAGAAAAATAAAATGGAAGTGTCCAAACAAAAACTCTGTCAGAGTGTCCCTTGGATGATGGAAGGATTGTAATGATAACTCATATATAAACTCAAAATTATTGATGCTGGATTATGGAAACTGGCATAAATTCTCATACATAAACCGAGAATTATTTCTCACTGTTTTTGTAGGTATTTGTGTATCAAAGTCGTAAAAAGGAAGACAAAATATAGCAGAATAATAATATAATAATTAAGTAACTAGTAAGTAGTTAGTTTTAATAATTTAATATTAAATAATTGACTTTAAACATTAACCCGCCATTGGTGACGTGTATGTCAGTGAGACCGTGTTTTCAGTGTTTTATTGCTATTTAAATATGTAAAATTATAACTAAACTATCTATATATAATTTATATAATCAAGTCTTGCCTAAGTCATAGGTTGAAACACCTGGTCCGTGAGACCAGCGTCACCAATGATGTAAGTCAATCGACGTCACCAATGGCGGGATAAAGTTCAAAATTACATGACTATTGCAGACTGAATTAAAAAGTGTAAAAAAAGGTAACTAGTAATTAAAATTATATTCGGGGCATTTTACCCCGAATATAATAATTTATATATTATATATAATAATATGCCCCCGGTATATGCCTATACGGCAAATATGGAATTATTCATGCGGGTTGGTAGTTTCTAGGGCAAATGCGGAACTAATCGGAAAAATATAGCCTGCCGTAACAACTAGATCAATAGCAAGCATTATAATAATATCTAAATCGTAATCGCAGTCGAAGTGACATAACTTTCTCCCTAATAACGTTATTACATGTAATCACACTAACATTTAAATAACACTTATATTTATATTGCGAAATAGCGCACATTAATCTTAATAGACCTTGTTTCAGAGACGGTAGTAGGTACAAAGCTGGATACACACAGTTGCAATTTCTTTTTATCGATAATAATAGAAGCTTTTTTTGTGCGATAGACCATTAAAACAGCCGTAAATATATAAATATTCCACAACATTCTACACAAAGCTATCTAGGCCCATAGTAAGCTTAACTAGTTTTGTGTTATGGAATCTAGAATGTGGATAAACATACTTAGATTCCTTCCACACGTGACTTGTAATGGAGTAAATGTTCCTTATAGTGACCAGGTTAGAAACCTGGGGATAGTTATGGACAAACACTTATCGTGGGGTCCACAGGTTCAGGAATTGAGGCGTAAGACTTTTGCTGCGGCGGGGTCCCTGCGCAGGCTCCAAAATTTCCTACCCACTGCCACTAAGACTGCTCTTGCACAAACCCTTCTTTTCCCTATCCTTGACTATGCTGATGCCAGCTATCTTGATCTCACTGAAGACCAACTTAACAAGCTTGAGAGACTCCAAAATCTTTGTATAAGATTCATATTTGGACTACGCAAATATGATCATGTTTCTGAATTTCGAAAAAAACTCAAGTGGTTACCTATACGCCTTCGCCGGAATGCTCATATTCTTTCCGTGTTGTACAATATTTTATTTAATCCCGTAACTCCCTCATACCTCAAACAACGTTTTGAGTTCCTGCACAACACGCACTCGAGGGTTTTGAGATCATCGGAGAATCTGAGATTAAAAATGCCGAGTCATTCCACCAACTTTGCCGACAAATCCTTGTCGGTTCAAGCGGCTCGGTTGTGGAATGCTCTGCCCGTAACTATTAGGCGTGCTCAGTCCTTGCCTTTATTCAAAAGACAAGTCAAAGAACACTACCTAGTCTCTCTGACAGAAGTGGAATAAATAACTTTCCTTGATAATATTATGGTAAAATGTTAGTATTTATGTGTATAATAATGTTATGATATCTATGATATTGATAGTATGTATGTTTGATGTATTTATGTATATCTACCTATACTTAGGTAGCTATTGTGTCTATCTGTTCTATATATATCTGTTATCTCTTGATTATTTATTATTACATTCTATGTACACCAAACTGCCCGAAATATTTTTGTCCTATTTTTTCTCTCCATCCTATGGTTGCCTGGAAGAGATTGCCGCAGAGCGATAAGGCCGCCAATTGTATGTACAGTCAGCATCAGAAAAATGTTGACGAGTAGAGTACTCAAAATAATCTTAAAACCAAAATTTCAATATTATATTGATAATTAGAGTACTCAAAAAGTTGTAAGCATCCAGAGTAGTCAAACTATCTTAACAATCGGTCTTCCAGAAACATGTAAGTAAACAGAGTGTTCATTTTCATATACACAATCACGCTACTCAATAGTATCTAGTCAAACAAAGTGTTCAATATATCTGGACAATGTCATTTAATCGCATTTTGCATCCCTTTTTTACTTATGTAGCCATCCTTTACACATGATGATGGGATGATGTGAGATAGGTGTATAAGTTAGAACAGGATAGAAAATTTGTCAAATTAATGACAATTTCTTTTGTATTTTTTATAGTTGCCAGTTGCTTAAGCCATAAACTATCCACTTGAATTGGTGAGAAAAGAGTATGAATACTTACGTAAAAAATAAAGGGTCCTGCAACGCAAGATACACCTATGTACTCATAAATCCACTTATCGTATTTTCTAATACGCATTATGACTACCGACCTCGACATGACATAGACGCAAAATGTCTACTCTTTGAAAATAGGTACCTAAAGTTAGATATGAAACTATTGTACAAACATATTATAATAGAGTGTTTTTTATACTTAATAGATTATATTTTATAATAGAAGTTTTTTTTAATACGTCAAAAACCGCAATTTTCGCCTTCTTTCTCTTTTTCTTTCTCTCTGAAATAGTTATTACAGTTAAACCTATTTTATTTTTACTTTTTACCCGAATAGAGACCTTAAGGCTGAAAAGATTTCGATGAAAGTAATCACAAATAAAGGTATTTATGAGTGCATGAAATATAAATCGATACTATACTACACCGTGAATTTTTGGGTTTTGTTATTTTTTTAAATTAAATAAAGTATAAAATACATAAAAAAGACCAAAAAAAGCAGGCGGAGGTACCCATTTGTAATTCATAAATCCAATGATAATCAATGGGTTCCGCCTGCTATCAAACTTATTTCGGTCTTTTCAGGAGCGGTCGTGTTTTATATTTTTAATAATTATTCAATCGACAGAAAAATTTAGATATACGAAACCCTATTCCATACTATGATTTATATTAATACTAGCTGTGCCTGCGACTTAGTCCGCGTGGACTTATATCTACTTATGTAGGTTTCAAGTAATTTACACATCATACGAGTATTATTTCTTACGTATTCATACTCTTTTCACACCAATGCAAGGGGATAGTTTATGGCTTAAGCAACTGGCAACTATAAAAAATACAAAAGAAATTGTCATTAATTTGACAAATTTTCTATCCTGTTCTAACTTATAGGTACACCTATCTCACATCATCCCATCATCATGTGTAAAGGATGGCTACATAAGTAAAAAAGGGATGCAAAATGCGACTAAATGACATTGTCCAGATATTTTGAACACTTTGTTTGACTAGATACCATTGAGTAGCGTGATTGTGTATATGAAAATGAACACTCTGCTTACTTACATGTTTCTGGAAGACCGATTGTTAAGATAGTTTGACTACTCTGGATGCTTAGAACTTTTTGAGTATTCTAATTATCAATATAATATTGAAATTTTGGTTTTAAGATTATTTTGACTACTCTACTCGTCAACATTTTACTGATGCTGTCTGTACCTACCGAATTGCTATTATGTACCTATTGTAATGTTATATCCTTGGTGTACAATAAAGACAATTATTATTATTATTATTATGTTTCTCCGTTCCGTGACTCTCGGGACTATGGACTATGGAGTCCAGGGCCTTTGGAAGGCGTGCGTCGGGCCGAAGCCAAGACGTAGAGGCCCTTTTAAGAGAGTTTAATATGCTATGGATAGACACACATGGCGGATACCACCCCCGAGCGCACAATATGATACACCCGGGGATGGTCCCCGCTAGGTGCAGAAACTATTGGAATAATGGAAACTAGATTATGGGCTATGGGGTTGAGTATTGGATGGACTGGTGAATGGGCTATGGGGGGGAGACTAACGGACGCCTGCCATGACAATAAGTCTCAAAATTGTTAAAAAGGCAGGTGGTGACTCGCCAACTCATTGCATGGGCCCCATTAAAATAGCCACGCATAATGCGGCCATGGAGCAACACTCGTTGAGCGGCTAAGGTTGTCGAGAGGTGAGTCTGCGGGGTGCAAGATCGCGATACAGAAGTCGGTCAGCAGGCCCCCGGCGTTATGACATTTTACACTTCCAACCTGGAGCATAGGTTCCGCTCTTGCGACTCCACTCTTGGCCAGCCAATAAAGGCAAGCACAAGAGGCGGGGCGGAATGAATTCCAACCCTCGGGAGAATCAGGGTTCGTCGTGTCGCCACTCACCAACAGCTCGCCACAAGCTGCTCCTGCGGGGTTATTATTATTATTATTACTTACATTATTGTGCATAGAAACACCCAGTCCAATGCAAATAACCATATTCGTGCATACAAATATTTGCACTGAGTGGGGACCGAACACGCGCCTCTTGCGTGGCAGTCGCGTTCACTACTGGTGTTACTTTGGAGACCTCAGTTACTTTGCAACAAAAAAAATCCCTGTGATAACTCCGGCAAGGCACTTAACGGGCTTTTTAGGTCTATTTAAAACGTCATGTTAGGAATAGGTTCCTTTCATACTTAATGTGATGAACAAGTGAGCTCGAATCCTAGACCTTATAACCACATGCCCGTTGATTTAACCACTAATCGAAATACATTAAACGAGTATGTAAATTCGTTTATAAATTCAAACATATACTTGCATTTTAATATTCATACAATAATAATTCGATGACAGAATAATGCATGAGAGCTGGATTTTTAAGGCCCTCTATTCCTGCAAAAGTAGGCATTTATAGCGATCCCGGCCGCTCGTAAAATATTACGCGCGAACGCAGTGACGGTGAACTCGGCGATGACCCCACCAGCGTCACAGTATAGAAATATGCAGTAGGAAAACTTGATTTGACTTAGAAAATTAAATGCAGTTTTTTTAACTTTATTTAGTTACTAGCTTTTGCCCGCGGCTCCGCCCGCGTGGATGTCGGTTCCCGGCAATTATTCGATTTTTTCTAGCCGTAAAAACCATCCTTGAACTTCAACAAACATTTTAAAAAAAGAATAGGCCAAATTGGTCCAGGCGTTGTTGAATTATGCGCTTACCAACACATTTAGCGATTCATTTTTATATTATAGATATGATTATATATATAAATATGTCGGAGGGAGTGCGCCGCACTCAAGTTTATAACAGAAGAGACGAAACTATGGACTTGAAGTCCTTTAATCATAATTTAATCTAATATGATTTCTTAAAATGTATCTAGTCCAAATGCAAGGTTCTTAATTATCATCATAAAATAGCAATTGGTTTGTATAACTAAACGAATCTATCCACTCGCAGTCATAAAAGTACTTTGTTTATGAAATTATCTAAGAACTAAGCTAAATTAACAATGAAAAGGTATTGTAAAATCATTATTCACTTTAAATTCATTTATCACATTTGAACATCACATCAAAATTGTTTATCATAATTAAAACGTAATTATATTGAGCCGAGAGAATAACTCCGGAGTGGGTTCGTGGACGCCATGTTAGAATTAGAATTGCGCGCTGGAAAAGCAGGACAGAGAAAAATGGGAGATCGAGGAAGGTTCGATCAATGTGAGGATAAGTCCTTTTTCTAAGGAGAAACGATAACGAATAAGTTGGAGTATGATGAGGTGATGGTAATCTTTGTGGAGTGCGCGAACTCACTACTCAAGATACGTTATGTTTAGTTTCATCATCTTTGTTCTATTATGTTGAAGACTCGAGTGTTTGCTAAAATTGTGAAACAAAAAGTAAATGTTTGAAGCAACAATCAATGGTTTTGTGTTGGCATTTCACCCTAATCGCCCACGATACGTAGGATCATCTCGAAGAAGGCTGATGATCTACTCCCTTCTCCGACAAATATATATATATATATATATATATAAATAAATACGAAATTAAAAAAACTGTATGAGTTTGAGAACTGTTTCTTCTATGTGTTTAGTTGCTTGGGCGAAAAAAACTTACATTATAATAATATTAATGCTTGTAATTTTACAAACATTTGTTTGAATTGATGCTAACGGTTACTTTATATAATCGCACCGTTCGTCGTCGACAGGGCAGTTAAATACCTAAAGTTAACGAGATTAACAACTTTTTTCGTGCGGGAATCCCCTCGGATACCCCCCTGCCGGAGCCGGAAGGGGAGGTTATGTCGGACTCGAACCGACTTTTTAGTCGGTTCGAGTCCGACTGTGGGCACGCCGACTGTGGGTCGTGGTGCTAGTTTTTATGAAGTATTTATATAAATTTACACTGTACCTTCTTTTTTCGTGCGGAAATCCCCTCGAATACTTCCCCTGCCGGAGCCGGAAGGGGAGGTTATGTCGGACTCGAACCGACTTTTTAGTCGGTTCGAGTCCGACTGTGGGCACGCCGACTGTGGGTCGTGGTGCTAGTTTTTATGAAGTATTTATATAAATTTACACTGTACCTTCTTTTTTTCGTGCGGAAATCCCCTCGAATACCTCCCCTGCCGGAGCCGGAAGGGGAGGTTATGTCGGACTCGAACCGACTTTTTAGTCGGTTCGAGTCCGACTGTGGGCACGCCGACTGTGGGTCGTGGTGCTAGGCCTGAGGTGAGGTTGTCATCGAAATATCCCTCGCACCCCGGCTGACCCAAGGCCAGTAATTCTCCTGGGTCTGCTGGGGTGCGAGAGATATGCTTTCGGCAATCTCACCTCCGGCAACCAAGGACCCAAGACGGCGTGCGTTTTAGTCGGTTTGAGTCCGACATAACCGCCTCCACCGGTTCCGTGGGGGTGGTATCCACGAGGATTTTGCGCACGATAAAAAAAGGCCAATAATTAAACTAACCTACCTAAATATTAAAATTATTCTATCCTAAACTAAAACTAAATTTATATTTATTTACACACACACAAATTATATACAATGTACGAATATTGTAGGTACTAGGTACCCCTGTACTGATATAGATAAAATATGAATTATAGAAAATCGTAAGTAGCATCTTCAGTAGTAATACTGATATTCTTATACTATGGCGCTATGAGCGTAATATTTAGGTATGATAATTTTTTAAATTACCAATCGGAGTTAGAAATTTAGTTTATGGCTTTGCACGACTTCTTTAGCTTGCGTTGTTTATTGCCCATATTGAATGACTTGCAACAATTTATTATAAATACGTAAAACCGATTGATTGGTGCACGAAACTGTCGCGCAAAAACTGACACAGGTCCTACTTCGGTAAGCGCCAGCGCGCGACTGGCGCATCTTTTCGGGCCTCAGCGGCGCGAGCACTCGCGAATTTAGTAGGTATTTAAATATAACTTTAAAAATTATTTCATAATATAGTCAAAATCTGCGAAAATGTCTAGACATATGTAGTGGCTTTAGTTTAGTACAAAAATTTTAAAGAAAGCATAAGTAATTTAGTCATAATATTAAAAAAAAAATAACGAAAAGGGGTAACTTTGGGATTTTTTTCTATCGAGTGAAGTTCATCAGATCTGGTAACTGAATGCGAATTTGACTAGACTGGATCCTTAACTAATATATATCTTTTTTTCGAAATTTAAAACGCTTTTTCCTATGATTCAAATGCTTTTAAAAAACTCAAAATGCGGCCTACCTGGCCTTAATGGCTGCTCGTATTGATCCGGCTAATGGGTAAATAAAGGGTGCAGGGGTGCGGAGGGGGGGATTATGGAGATCAGATGTAGGCAATATCGTTCATAATAATATGATTAAATTATACCTCATCTGAATAGTAATGTATTTGGAGTAATGGAGTTTATTGCAGACCAAAGTTGGGTAAATTATTGCCCGAAATATGAGGTGGGTAAAGTGAATTATGGCAACATACTGTTTAGAGTAATGTTCGGGATGAATAGTGGTTGTTCAGTGATTTACTGTTTTATTGTGTAGTGTTATTACTACAACAGTCTTCTTCATCTCTATAATTCCAGTTTCATGCGAAGCTATCATCTCAGAGACGGGGGGTCCGCTTTCTTTTACCAGTCTGACGGCGACAATCAACTTTTTTAAACGTTTGGTCCATATTTAGTCTTAAGAAATCACCTTTTGTAAATTGACGTCTGTAAAATGCTACAGTGGAGTTTGCTGCGCTGTTTCTTCTCCCCTGGTGCCTAGAAAGCGGTGGTAAACTTATTTTTAGCAGAATTTGACGTCAAAAAACTGTAGTAGTGCTACACAATTTTGAATAAATACTTTGACTTTGACGTCATGTCATTGCACCTTACCTGATGATGAAGTTGAATGAAGCCCAAAAAGTGTATAATATCATACCAGATATTACCTATCCCAATTCTAAAGTGATTGTCCTTAGTTTGACGACTTATTATTTTGATCATAATTTGGTTATACTAGAGATCCTGTTGAATTTAATAACTAATTCATACGAGTGTTTTGAATTCCACTTTGGTGTGTGTAACATCTTAGTGTTATCTACTGATGCCATCTATAATTTTTTTAGTTTGATTAATGCACAACATTTAATGATAACATATCTATGACATAGCTTTTGATTAGTTTAACCAAATATGGCAACTAAATATAAATATTTAAAATAGCAATACATATATTCCATAATTCGTTACCTGACCGGAAAATTGATAGAATATTTCTGAAGGTAATTAATATATTTACTGAATAATAAATAAATGTTTACAAGAACACAAATATATTTCGAATAATATCTCGAGGGTTGGGTGTTAAAACCCGATAAGTGAAAAAAAAGCGAAATTAGTTTTATTAGCCCACTAGAATCAGAATTTTTTGCTCTTCCTAGTGATGTTTCCAGATAACCCTATTTTAGAGTGTAACATAGTAATGTACTAACCAAATAACCCAGTAAGTGCATTACTAAATAATAATTTTAGTTGAAAATACTCTAAAGCTAGTTATACTTAAACATTTCAAATTTTGTTTTACGAGAGAACCCTATAAAATGTATTTATTGGTATTGAAATCTTAAGGATAACCACGTCAATCACACTAATACAAAAGATAAAAGCACATAATTTTGTGTAACGGGTTTTAACACGAGAAGTAATTCAATACTAAACAAAAAAATCGAAAATTAAAATCAGTATAAATGAATTAATGGGTTTTAGCTCTAGATGATTTATCATGAATACCCGTAATACGAAAATATAAAATACAATAAAATATATTTATTGGCATTTTATATCTGAACTATAGCGTAAAAATAGAATGTTTGTCAACGTAAAACAAGGTAAATATTTTTTTATTTCCTATGAAATGTATAATAGGTAAGGTTATAACCTCCGCTTATACCCGGAGAGAGTCTCACTACGCAACACCGTGTCCTTGTCATGGCACTCCGCGTAAAACCCAAAGGTAAACGTGTTGAGCGCGGCCAACGCAGAACCAAGTGGTGGCTGCTTGATGAAGCCAAGTCCCAGAGTTTCGTCTCAGCTATCGGTGCGCTAATATACGAGTATATATATAAGTGCATTATAATATACTATAAGTGCGCTAATGCTGTAGACGAACCCGTGCAAGATTGCTGGGACGAGATTCAGACAGTTAGGTAGGTTTAGGAAGGCAGTGCTCGGCACGCCCAAGGGTGGACGCAAGTATGACAAGGACACCTGGTGGTTGAACGACACAGTCCAGAAGGAGATCAGGGTGAAGAAAGCCCTCTTTAGAAAGTGGCAAGCGTCCAAATCTCCCGAAGACTGCGACAAGTACAAAAGCGAACGAATAATAATAAACGTTAATAATGAACGCGCCACTAGGAGAGCCGTAGCCAGGGTCAGACGAGACTACTTGCAACCGCTATACATCAAGTTGGAATCGTTTGAGGGACAAAAGCTCATCTATAAGTTGGCGCGCTCATCTATAAGTTGGCGCGCTCATCTATAAGTTGGCGCGCTCCAGGGCTGAACCGGCGCAGGCTATAACCAAGTGCCGCTGCATCAAAGGCCCTGGGGACAATCTGTTGTACGAGGAAGTCGCGGTAAAGGAGAGATGGCGCTCATACTTCCACGAGCTGCTGAATAAGCAGCATCAAGAGGTGCAGCCACCAGAACTCCCTCCAAATCAAGGACTAGTGCCACCGATAACGCCTGCAGAAGTCCAGACTGTCATTCGTCGCATGAAAGAAAAAGAAAAGAAAGAAAAAGGGGCCCGTGGTGTGGGCATCCTCGCTAACCTTTATAAACGTGTCCTCCTCACCGGTAAAATCCCAAACCAGTGGAGGCTGAGTGTCATTACGCCAGTCTTCAAGGGCGGTCTTCGGTGAAGGAGTGTGGTAGTTACCGAGGTATAAAGATAATGTCCACCAAGAAAGACCATGAAGCTTTACGAGCGGATAATCGATTCCCGGATCCAACAGAAGAGTACCCTCTCGGAGTGTCAGTATGGGTTCCGCTCCGTACACGGGACTATGGATCCGGCGTTCGCCCTAAGGATCGTCGCGGAGAGATACAGGGCGAGGAACACGCCCCTGCACTTTCTATTCCTAGACATGCAGAAAGCCTTCGACTGTGTGCCTCGTGCGATGATCTTGTGGGCATTGAGGTCCAAAGGCTTACATCGACACCATCCGAGACTTTATCGAGATTCCGGTTCCGTGCTTTGGATCGCTGTTCCCCACCACCGTCGGGGTACACCAAGGATCCGTAGTTAGTCCCATACCTGTTCAGCTTGGTATTAGACGTTTTGTCGGACAGCATCGGAGACTCACATGAGCAGCCTCCGTGGTTGCTTATGTGTGCTGATGACACTGCGCTGACGGACGCAGACAGGAACAGATTGGTTTGACGTGTGAAAGTGTGGAAGGAGGCACTTGAGAACGGCGCCGGTCTGAAGCTTAATGTGGCGAAGACTGAATATTTGGCGTTAAACTCCACAAATCCCATACCCGTCCGCATAAGTGATCACTTGGTCGAGCGCACGGATCAGGTTAAGTACCTGGGATCTGTACTTCACGTTTCTGGTGACATCGACTACGACGTCAAGGCACGTATTGCTGCCGCGTGGGCTAAGTGGCGGGAAATGACTGGCGTCACATGCGATGCTAAAATGCCAGTTAGGCTGAAGGGGCAGGTCTATAAAACGAGAGAGAGCCACCTCCGCTGGTGCGGCACCGTCGTGCGGCAACCACCTAGCTACGTGGGTAACAAATGCCTGGCAATGGCGCCCCCACCGGGTTCAGGTAGAAGGGGTAGGCCCAAGAAGTGCTGGCTTGGCGTCGTGGAGGGTGACATGCGTGCAAACGATCTCACTACCTTGGACGCCCAAGATCGTGCGAAGTAGAGGAGGAAGAGCCGGAAGGCGGACCTGACCTCCGAGTGCACCGTGGGCCTCGAATGCAATCAGGACTAACTTCTTTATGTGGATGATGATGATGAGATATTTTTAGTACTACTCAAAACACACCTAAAACGAGGGTAAAGCGATTTTCAACCAACGTGCAACTATCAGAACAGCTGGAGCAATTATACCAAAGATAGATACCGATCAGTATTGTCAAAAAAAAAGATCTAGGAACGATGTGCAAAAAAGAAATCATTCCCGAGGAATTTCATGGGTGGATCCACAGCCTGAAAACATATCTGAATCTAAAAGCGACAGTAATTACCTATAATAAAAGGATTATCGTGATTCACTTGATTTTTGTTCAAATAATAAAGCTTTTAATAGAAACATAATTTTCATTTTGGGGTAAAACCCAATAAGTCAGCCCCCTAATTTACTAATTACAATTTTATGCAAAAGTTTATTATTAAACATGACAAAAATCATAAAATATAGTATTATGGATATATAATTTTGCTAAATTACTAAGTAATTTGCATCAATTTATTATATTTACCTATTTTTTATTGCCAGCAAACTTTAACATCGATTATCTCGAAAGTTAATTTTTCGCACTTAACGGGTTTGAACACTCAACCCTCGATCTATGCATTACTTACTTGTTTTTTCATTAACCAATTTCGAAAAGGAGGAGGTTCTCAATGCAAATGATATTTTTTTCTTATTTGATGAAACACTTTTGTTCCTGGCACATTTGCTAAACAAATAAGCATTGATCATAAGGTGTATACATAGATGCGTTCACGTATCTATTTCTCCTCTCTCAATAGATCCTTGTCGATCGGATACAGGATTGTATAACGAAATTGTCTTCTGTAAAGTCGAAGAAAACCGTAGGTAGCTTAGTGGATAAGGAGTCGGCCTAACGATCGAGAGGTCCCGGATTCGAATCCTGGCCATTACACTACTGACGTGAACCCACTCCTATCACAAGCAATTTAGTTTAGCTGGAGAGGTTAGAGGGAATATTAGTAACTAAGGTTCTAATATTCTTTAAAAAACAAAACAAAAAGAATACAAAAAAAGAACAAAGATATAAGCCCGTTAGTGCCATTTATATTTGGTCTGTAATTGTATCAGTATTATTCTATCTAATATCCAAACCATCATTACAAAAATCTTGTCACTACATCACTCCTCAAACCTCACATTCCCATATTCACTTCCTAGTATATTCATGCATTTAACAACACAGTGCTACTTACGCTCCTGCCCGGCAGCAACCAGGCCCTTGCAGCTAATTGCACCCTCTCGTCCCCTCATTAGCAGGCTGCCAGCCTGCCACTCTGCACTCTAGAGCACTGCAAGACTGCATGTTTGTCCCTGTGTGAATAATTACTTACCAACCCACGCTCAGTCAAATTGGCCTGATATATTTTATTCCTTATTACGATTATAGAACCCAGAGGTGGATTATTGTTAAATCCAGAAAGAATATTAGTGACTTAAAGTATGTTCCTCTTAAATTCTTCACTTAAGCTAAATTGCTGGTGTTAGAAGTGGCTGGTAAGACAGTAAGGAGTCATGAAGCTATATACCAATGCAAGATATTTAAAATGCCACATAAGTATACCTAAACACATACTAACTATGTACGTTTTAATTTTGCTGGATACTAGCTTTTGCTCACGCTTCCACCCGCGTGTATATCGGGTATCGCGACTACACATAGCCTATGTCATTTCTGAAGGTCTAATCTATGTTTGTACCAAATTTCATCAAAACCGATTCAGCGGCTTAGGCGTGGAAGCGTATCAGTCAGACAGAGTTACTTTCGCATTTATAATATTATTAAAGTATTGATTAATAGGTAGGTATTAAAATTACTGATTTCAAAGGGAACTTAATTGGTTAATGAGCCGTCTCACATTTCAAGAATCTTGCACGTGCTGCATATGCTTTATGCATATACGTGTACACACTGGAGAATGTACATAATTCTTCTGATGACTAATTACAAGTATTTTCTAACTAGCTTTTGCCCGCGGCTCCGCTCGTGTGGATGTCAGTTATTGCGACTAAACATAGCCTATGTCCTTTCTCAAGTTCTATATCACCCCTTTTCCAAATTTCATCAAAATCGGTACAGTGGATTAGGCGTGAAAGTGTAACACACAGACAGACAGAGTTACTTTCGAATGTATAATATTAGTATGGATGTTAAAGTAAAACTAACGTAATAAACTAAAATATTACAAGAATATAAAAGAGGGGTTAAAAATTCCTCCCCATTGACGTCGACTGGTAACGTGCCCAGAAGGCAACAACAAAATTCAATGAAAATTAAGGTAATAAAATCTATTTATTTTGTTACGAAAGTTGAATAGTTTTGTAAAAGTAATATCTAATAGAAATGATAATAAAATAAATGATAGTAAATGATACATGGTTGCATCCAAGACTTGTATTTTTTTATATTTAATTTGATTTAATTTGTATTTTGGAGCTTAGAGTCCGCTTTCCTGCTCTTTCTTTTGAGATGACGTATGCTCTAGGAAAGGCCCATATAAGTCATCTGATCATCTGACCGCGCAATGCCAAAAGAAAAACGTTACAGCAGTGTTAATCAGGCATATCAGTTTATAGATGGGGTTGGCTTATAGCCCGATTTTTTTTATGTACCCTTTATACCCACTTTCTTGTAAAATTTGTTTCTTGTCAATTTATAATTACAACACGTTACAATACATTCGTAAACTTTTTTATTTTCCCTTAAACATTTCGAAACTTCTAAAATCAATAAGCTATTAACAGTTGAGTAGGTGCTTAGCAAAAATCTCACAGACGTAATGCAAAAATAGCCGCGTGTACATAGTAGGGGCCAAACGAAACGATGTGTAGCGCGTAATAAGCAGTTGGCCAATATTCTACAATGGACCGTTGTGTGCCTCTTGACAGCGAGCGGTGCAAGTCACAGGAGTAGCGGGATGAAATCTACTACTAACACACTGCGAAAGGTTTGGTTTTGGTCAAATTATGTGAAGCAACTGAAATAAGGGCTCTTTAGTAGTTTATACTTTTGGTTGATAGCACTTGGTGGAATCTGCTACACATATTGAGCTCATATGTGAGACATCATGAGACATCATACCTTTGAGAATGCCGTGAGGCGTAACCGATCAGGTGAAAAATAAAATATAGTGGAAAAGTACAAAGTGTCTTACTCAATATACCTCTCTAGTAGATTTAATCTTTGAAGTCGAAGACGTATGTACTATATAAGGACGTACGAAGAATTTTGCGTAAGGCTACAAACTTATACGAGAACGTAGCCTAAATTTTAAATTAGAATCTCTGGCTTCTGACTGGGCACTAAAATGGTGTTGCTATCTTCTGAACTTCAACCTAACTTCTCACCATCTAGCGAGTCAGTAAACATAACGAATTAAATTTGTAAAAAAATATACTTCTTTTTCATTTACGTACAGACCTAGTAAATATTCCTATAAAATATCTAACAAAGTGCCTATTAATTCTGGGGCAGAATTTTGAGGTTCATTTCATCTTGAAAACGGTGCCACATTTAACGAAAAAACATATAAGATCATTTTAAAATTTTAAGCAAGCGTTTTTGCAAAAACGCTGGTCTAACATTTGGAGATAATTTTCCAATCTACCTGCTCTCGCCCCCTCTCATGGCTTACACGCCAATACAAAGTAACACAGTATTGCTTAATCCGCTGTTGCCACGCGCCCGCTCGCGCTCAGCACACAAATGGTTGTCTTTGTTTTCTTATCGGCACACTGGCTATGGGAAACACGGTTTTCTCTATACAATACTGTATATACCTACCTCTACACGACTACATAAGATAATGTATAGTCAGATATGTTCACTTTGGGAGCGATAACACTGTGGTTCGGTTTAGAAATGTATCATTGCGATTGTATCACTTTTTGGGGAAGGCAAACGTGTGTAGATAATTTAACGTATGGTATGAGATCTTTTACGGTATTGCTGTGTTGGTTCCCGATAGTGTAGAATCCTCCTTTCCTTCACAGGACGACACGTGTAGGGCTAAGATGCCATCCGTATACGGTGCAGAGTATACCTGCTAGAACCAAGCGTTTCAGTGACTCATTCCTATACCGCACCACTAAGACCTGGAACTCCCTGCCAGCTCACGTGTTTCCTTCTTACAACAGTCCCGGAGACCTTTAAGCGAGGCTTGAAAAGGCATCTAATGAGGGCGTCAAGCTGAGTGCCACCACTGTTAACATGGTACATGTTTACGATGGTGACCCTCTTTCCGAGACTTTGCCTTTAGCTTAACATCAGGCGAGGCGAAGTCAAATTGACGTGTCCGGTATAAAAAAGGGCCTCCCTATTTCTTTTTCTGGGTGTCGTAGAAGGCGACTAAAAGATAGGGATGTTCTCCATACAACAGTATACCATACAGCCCATGAAAAGGCCAAGTTTGATGCTAACAGTAAAACCTCTGATTACTCGAAAATCGTAGTTGAAGAAATCTGGATGTTAATATACCTCTGCATACCCCTTGTTAATCTCACAAAGTAAGACGAAAGTAAGACCAATTACAGTTCCTTTCAAGAAAAAAATAAATAAAAGCCACTAAGACTTGGTAATTGAAATTTAGATAAGTCTTAGGACGACCTAGGAGCCATCTGTTGAATTTCTAACGAGTTACAAAAGCGAGAGCTATAATAATGAATTGAATGAATTTTGACGGCAAATGAATATATTTACCTTTTCTCAGTTACGAATTTCATATTAAATAACCTAACAAATTGGACCTCATTTATAAATGGGTTATAAATTGAGGTCGTATTTTTTTGTATGTACTATCCCCAAACGGAGCCGGTGTAGGTGGGTATGTCGGACTCGAACGGACTAAAATGCACGCCGTCTTTGGGTCTATCTTTGCCAGAGGGAACATATCTCTCGCACCCGGCAGACCCAGGACCATCTCTTTTGAGATGGCCCCCTTCGGAGATGGCCCTCTTTGGAAAATGAGGTCGTATGGGTGTTTTAGTGATAGGCTCCATCAGGTCATAGGGATATGTCGCCTAAAACATTTCCCAGTTTATTATGACTATGTGTTCTGAACTTGCGCATAGCTAGCAAAATATGTTTATTTAATCCACTTCTGCCTACTCCATTGACGTGATAAATCAGCAATACTCAAAACAAAAACAATTCAATATTTGTTTCCATAAAACAGCGTCTTATCAGTATTGCTTGACGACATACATTTTACTGTTTTGTTTACTACGACACTTTCATGCAATAATAGCATGTTTTGTATAGAAAATAGGGGGTATTTTAGCGTGTATATAACAAAGTGCTTATATATCGGAAACGTGACACAGAGCCATGACCAGCTCAACTTCTCGTGGAGCTAATTTTGTCTTTTGTCAGTGAAAATTGAACAATGGTCGTATTGCATTTGCTTTCTCAGCGAATCAGATTACCGACGAATATAGACACATGTGACGCTTATTGTTTCGAAAGAAGATACTCTATATCATCCTCGCTGCAAAATAGCATTATACATACATATAATCACGCGTTTATCCCCGGCGGGTTAGCTAAAGGTGAATAACACCTACATTTCACCGATTATTGTAGTCGTTCCCATGTAATAGGGGGTGAGCCCAACTGAATGACTTCCGTCCCCTATGAGCGCGGGCCTGGGGGTGGTGGAGCCGCCTGTCACCCCAGCAGAAGCAGGCCACGGCAGCGGCGCGCTGAGAACCGCACCACCTCATTCCGGGGGCGAGTCGGGGACACCGTTGTCCGTCGTTTAGTCGTTGTTTAGCTTGAGATAGTATTTCAGAGTCGAGGATACACACAATGCATGAGGCCAAATAAATCTTGGGTAGCCGTGACTGGATGCAGTTTCGCCCTAAAACTGACATCTTCAGTAGATAATGACTCCAAGTATAAAATTCGTAATTCCCTTATATAACTAAACATATCAAAAAAACTTTAATATGGCGTTTAATACCAGCGTTTTAAACAACATTTTATATCATTGTTATGTTTTTTAAGATATCTGATCACAAATTCAGATAATATCAGTATAAGAACGAATGATTATGTATATAAGTTCTAAATAATACATTTTTTCATACTTTTCACGGTAGTGCCATCTAGTTACAGTAATACAGAGGGAATTCTGTACAGGTTTGAAGGGAGGTCGCGATGCTAGCGCCATTTTCCGGGAATTGGTGGCAATAACAGGAACTAACGGGCGACAAAGGATTTCTATATGATGAGTAAAAAAATATCTTATTACCATGGCTATAAAATAGAAGTTTTAATGTTGATTTACAGGAGGCACTAAATCTTAGTTGAAATTTTTAATAGATTGACATGTTGTTAGGTTCTAATGTTATAAGTCATAAATATAAATCTATTAGTGTGTCGAACTAATGGGTCTCTTTTTTTTCCGTGCGGAAATCCCCTCGGATACCCCCCCTTCCGGAGCCGGAAGGGGAGGTTATGTCGGACTCGAACCGACTAAAACCGCACACCGACTGTGGGTCGTGGTGCAAGGCCAGAGGTGAGGTTGTCATCGACATATCCCTCGCACCCCGGCTGACCCAGGGCCATCCCTTACGGTCTGGCCCTCCTCAGGAGGGGGGACAACGGTGTCCCCAACTCGCCCCCGGAATGGGGAGGTGCGCTTTTCAGCGCGCCGCCGCCGTGGCCTGCTTCTGCTGGGGTGACAGACGGCTCCACCCGTCACCCCCAGGCCCGGAACTAATGGGTCAGCGCAGACCTTAGGCAGGAACATTGATATACAGTTCTATGATTTTTTCTAAGGTTGGCACCACGAGAGAGAAACTTTCCATCAATTTCAATCGATTGCAGATCTAAGTACTTACCAATTTGGTATTCATTATAACTTGGAACCTCCACTCCTTCACAGGAAATAGTCTTGACAGACAAACGGATGGACAGCCACATGGAATATGTCTGACACCCTCAGCTCTAATGCCTTAAATTAATACCAGCATTCGATCCCCGCTCAGTGCAATTTTTGTATGGAATAGGGAGGCAAACGAGCAGACGGATCGCCTGATGGTAAGCGATCACTGCCGCCCATGGACACCCGCAACACCAGAAGAGTCACAAGTGCGTTGCCTTCCTTTTGAAAGAGAGTACGCTCTTTTCTTTAAGGTTTGAAGGTCGTATTGGTTCGGAAATACCGCCGGTGGCAGTTCATTTTTAGTTGTATGCATGAATATGGCTATTTGCATTGGTCTGGGTGTTCCTATGTATAATAATTTACAAAAAAAGTATCTAAGTATGTTTATCCGCGTTCTAGATCGAATTTAAATGATTTTTATTCAAATAGACAAAGATGTTTTCAAATAGGTTCATTATTCAGGGTTATATTATGTAACAAACACAAATCGAGACGACGAAATTCTACAGGGCGAGAATTGATCCTTTAATAGTATCAAATGAAATAGTTATTACAGAATTGATAGTATAATAAACAGCTTGACACTGCCCCCTCGGCGACTGTTGCACTTCACAACAGCCGTAGTGCCCGTGGGGGGTAATCTTCCAATTCAAATCAATTGAGACCTCCCAGTGAATAAGTACTAATAATGCTACATTCTGGGGCACACACAGCGCTGTCTAGACCTAAAATAAGTGTTTTTTACCACTTAGTTGGCAGACAAGCACACGGCCCACCAAGTTGTGAAATGTATGAAATACCTAGTCAGTTATTAATCTTCTAAGCTCCACCTTAAGAGACCTTCTGCCTTATGTTGTTACGTAATTATAACATAACATCTTATTGACCATATCAATATTATAAATCTTCAACGATTTAAATAAGTATATTGACTCGGCCATCTCATGAAAACACAATATAATATATCTCACAAGTAATACTTACATATTTGAATGAATTTTTTATAGCATTTATTATGCTAACTGTTAAGTTCGAAAAACATTGGAAAAAATGAAATGCTCAAGTGAGACTCGAACTCACGACCTTTCGCTTACAGGGCGACTGCTCTGCCAACTGAGCTATTGAGCACCACTTGAATCATTCCAAATTTTCCTTCTCTTTATATCCGTCTATAAGGGCGACGGTGCAGCCATCTACCAACATTCTTACGAACTGTTGGAAACAATTAATGATTTTTCAACCATTTTTAAACATTGAATTTTGATGACTGCGCCCAAATATTTGAATGATTTTTTTATAGCATTTATTATGCTAACTGTTAAGTTCGAAAAACATTGGAAAATTACATAATTATAAATTAACCAGATTTTGCCCGTGGCTCCACCCGCGTGGATGTCGGTTATCATGACATAGCCTATGTCCTTTATCAAGGTCTAGTCTACCCTTATACCAAATTTCATCAAAATTGGTTCAGTGGTTTAGGCGAGAAAGCGTAACATACAGACAGACAGACAGAGTTACTTTCGCATTTATAATATTAGTATGGATATAGTTAATGTGTGTAATATAGTTTTATCCACAACGCCTGCTGCGTTGTGAATTAAACTAGAAGTCTGAATTTTCATGAACCAAATGAAAATTCAGTTATCCACAACGAAGTTATAGGGGGTCGAAAATGGCCTGAACTGCTTCGGGAAAATGATAAGTACGGCCGAGCCGTTTTGTTTTTTGCATGCCCGACTTTTGTGAGCGCTGCCGTGCCCGTAGACGTGAAACCTCACCAAACGGGTCTTAAAATCAGCAAAATACAATCTCCATGTTTATATGTAAATTCGAACTCCCAGAGAAACCTTAACGTATTAAGATAATTTTTTAACTAAGAATTACCAGACTGATTTAGAAAACCCAGTACTGTCCTACAAGGCGAATGCATCCGCCATTTAAAATATTAGACCCATGTGGCAACATGTTTTTATTTTACTACTGTATAACCTAGAAAATAGATCGCATTTACCAATCAAACTAAACTTGAGTAACAAATCTGTTTTGCAATACATTACTGTTTATTTTTCTAAATCTTATAACTGGTTAGTAGAAAACCAGCAATAGTTGCTGCAGTGTTCTAAATTAAAATTGTCGAGTTGTATACTAGTAAAGGCAATATACTAGATCTTTCTGCCTTCACTTCGGTTTCTAGGCGAGTGCTGTGAGTGTGTGAGTGAGTGCAGTGCCCGAGGCTATAGTGAGGTACTGTGTTGTTTTCAACTGTATTTGTATCGATGAACCTTCGTGGATAATAAATAATAATATATCATAGGCCTTTATTTGTGAATCCATACTATTTTACTTTCGCCTAACGTGCTTGTGAAAGTTATAAAATAATAATTAGCTTTTGCCCGTGGCCCTACCCGCGTGGAAATTTGATCTCATTCACGTAACTGCCAAGAACATATTCCTAGTATAAAAGTAGATTTGTCCTATTCCAGACTGTAAGGTTTCATTAGATCTGCTTAGTTATATTTGCGTGAAAGAGTTACAAACATTCATACATCCCAACAAACTATCACGTTTATAACAGCGGTGAATGGATATTCCAGCTTTTCTTTCAAAGAAAATGTGGTTATGACTATCTTTTTGCAGAAATCAGGGTAAAAGTGTTCTTCCATGTTCCAAATTAATTTTCAACTCCTGTCGGGAAGAGCATGCACATTGGTTTAAAAGTACAATGCATTGTCATTCATTGTACTTAAATTAAAAAAAAATTATTGAGGCTGACAATAATAACTGAATATTATTTATTTGAAATGTTGTTAAGATACTTACAACTTTTTTTTATGAGGAAAGTGATTCAGTTCTGGCTCAATAGCTCAGTTGGAAGAGCATTCCCCTTGTAAGGCAAAAGGTGGGGTATCAAGTCCCACTTGAGCGCTTCATTTTTCCCGATGTATTTCGAATACTTACAACTAATATATAGTCGCCTTGTTCTATTGCCCCTGGGCTAGGTAGAGAAAATAACCATGTAGGTACTCTTATGCATACTTTCCTACTGCATATGTTTCTCTAACTTTAATATTTGTTCAAAATTATCAGAGCCATGGTATTCTAGTTTTGTTATAACAGCAATTATGATTGATTTCAGGTCCATCACGTGCAATGATTATTATCGATGCTTTGTGCTTGAGGTCTTTGCCCTCAAAAGGTTATAAACAAAGTAATCATCCGCCAATTATATCCCTACAATTATACAATAAACCAATTAAAACGAGTTTCGTAACGTACCTTCAACACGCGCAATCAAAGCAATACCTATGCCTTAAACAGTTTCCACAAAAAATTTCGCAATTTTTCCCAGCACTATTATTATCTTTCGAACGACACGCACACATGCGCAGACTGCATTTGATTATGACAAAATACAAACTTACAAAATGCTGTTCTAAAATTTAATATCAAACGAAATTGAACCTTATTTTTATGTCTTTAAATTCTTATGGTTATAAACTGGTTGTGGCCTGAATTTAGCGTGTATAAAAGTGACGTGATGACGTTTTGTTGTTGTGTGCGCAGTGCGCATTGTGCAGTCATCGACCCGTATCTAGGCGAACCTACCCCAACGCGAAAAATATAAGTATTTCTGAGTGATACCTACTGACTAGTGCTGTAATCTAATATATTTGCGCTACTTTATTATTAGAAGTGCGTATAGATTGTAACGTTTATTTAGTCTTATATTTTCACCAGTTTTGCTTTCTGATGACAGTGCGTACTTATATGTAGTTATAAGCTCACGCATATATAAGTCGAATGGGTAGACAGCGATATATTTTAACTACTAGCGAACCTCGAAGTCTGGGGTCCACTTTTTCAGTCTTACTGGGGTTTTGGCTGAAATTCGATATTTTACTTGAAGCGGCTGTCACCTGACCTGACCTATTGGCGATATTGAAGCATTGCAGTTAAACCAGTTGTTGGACTTTTTAGGGTTCCAAATACACTACCAATAGAGTCCGTCCGTCCTGATGAGGCCATCAAGCTGAGTGCCACCACTGTTAACATGGTACATGTTTACGATGGTAACTCTCTTTCCAAGACTTTGCCTTTAGCTTACCATCAGGCGAAGAGAAGTTAAATTGACGTGTCCTTTATAAAAAAAATCGTATTGCTAATGCCCAAAATATAAGTTATCCTTTATATTCTAGGCCAAGTTTAACCAAAATTGATTCAGCTATTTAGCCATGAAAGACAGGTGGCTACCATCCAGCAATAGGTGGTCAATTGACATGCTAAATAGGTGACAGACTGAGTTGGTTCCCTGTACTTACAGGATCGGGAGTGCGACTTCCGTAGTGTTACACGTCCAAATGCCACAGTAACTACTGTCCATCAGGTGAGCTGTGGTCACCCAAGCTGTATAAAAAAAAGATGCTTTGAAAGAAAGAATGTAATTTTTTATAAAGGACACGTCAATTTGACTTCACCTCGCCTGATGGTAAGCTAAAGGTGAAGTCTCAGAGATAGGATCACCATCGTAAACCATGTTAACAGTGGTGGCACTCAGCTTGACGGCCTTATCAGATGCCTTTTCACGCCCCGCTTAAAGGATCCGGGTCTGTAGGAAGAAGGAAACACGTGAGCTGGCAGGGAGGTCTTAGTGGTGCGACATAAGAATGAGTCACTGAAACGTTTGGTTATAACAGGTATACTCTGCACCGTATACGGATGGTATTTTAGCCCTTTTTTTTTTTTTTTTTTTTTTCGTGCGGAAATCCCCTCGGATATCCCCCCTGCCGGAGCCGGAAGGGGAGGTTATGTCGGACTCGAACCGACTAAAACCGCACGCCGACTGTGGGTCTTGGTGCTAAGCCGGAGATGAGGTTGTCAAAGACATATCCCTCGCACCCCGGCTGACCCAGGGCCATCCCTTACGGTCTGGCCCTCCTCAGGAGGGGGGACAACGGTGTCCCCAACTCGCCCCCGGAATGGGGAGGCGCACTATTCAGCGCGCCGCCGCCGTGGCCTGCTTCTGCTGGGGTGACAGGCGGCTCCACCCGTCACCCCCAGGCCCGCGCTCATGGGGGACGGAGGTCAGTCAGTGCCCTCCGACGCCCGAGTTGCTTGCGCGCGCGGGCGGCGCGATCCGCGAGTCTTTCTCGCTCGCGCCGCCTCTCCCGCTCCGCCGTCTCCTTCACGACCATTACCTGCTCGCTGAAGGAGCCCTGCATGTCTCGTCCTGTGTAGGAAAGGAAAGGGTGGGACTAATTCGAAGAGCTCATCAGAACATTCACCATGGTAGAAACGTATGATTTTAAGATTACTTTCACATTTTTCTTTACTTTAGAATAGATAGATTTTAAGCAACTTCAGATCTAGTGTAATAAAAACGGTACCTGACTGCTTGTCTAGTTTTAATGCCTATAGAACTGGTCGTATATGGGTGTGCTCGATGCGTTTCCACTCCGACACCTCGAACCAAACCCGAATGACCAAAATGATAAGTAAGTGGGCTCCATTCCAGCTGTTAGCGGTCGTAAAATTAACACTTAAATCGGTTCGACGCACCCATGTTATATCAGGACACCTTATAGATTTATAGAATAGAATAAATCACTTAGCACTTTGGTAGTTGGAGATAGTTATGGTGGGCATAGTTTCATTCAGTTATTATTATTCACCTCTTCAGTAGAGATTTTACCTTGACTTCTGGCGAGAATTTCACTTATTTAAGAGCGTTTTTGCCTGTGACTTCTAGTAAAATTTCCATTTTTTAAGAAAGTTTTTGCTGTATCTTCTAGCGAGAATTCCACTTTTTAAGAGAGTTTTTGCCGTGACTTCTAGCAAGAATTGCAATCGAACCGAACTCTACAGTACGCAGTGGTGCTGCACAGCACTACTAGTCTCCTTAAAATCTCTATCAGTTTATATGAGATGACATTCCGAGCTACGCAGCAATGTCGCTGCAGCAGTTGTGCAACACTGCTGCATGCTAATGCAGGAATTAACAACAGCACATCATCACGAACAGCGCAACATTGGTGTGCAGCACTACTGCGGGCTGCAGAGTTCAGAACATACCTTTACCTGCACAGATAGATGTAGATATTTCTTTCCTGTAATTAATAAGCACAACAATCAATCATTCAAATCGATAGAGCCGATTGCAAGTTTTAACGACAACTAATTTCAGAATTCAATATTAAATTACTAATTTACCCTCTAACCCCTCGAGCTATGTTAAATTGCTTGTGAGGAGTGAGCTTACGTCAGAATTCAAAGATTATGTTATTCATATAGGTTTATATGAAGATATGGCTATATTAAATTCATCTTTGATCTTTGTTTCTTCTCAAAATTTATTTTTCGTCGCGAATGTGTTGCAATTAAAAGTGTTTTAATTTAGTAATATAATTAGTTTGATATTTATGGTCATTTTCAGTTTCGTTTTCATAAGACTTCAGCTTCAGATCTTTTACGATAATTGTCAACTATAAAAGTTAATGTCTCTGTTCAAAGCTTTACTGTTTAAATATTCATATTTATAACACATCATAACTTAATTTGTAATATTAAGTTTACGAGGTTATTAATAGGTAGATAATTGACAGAATCGGAGTGTTTGGGGGTCCAACAAAATCTTCGGGGCCCAAACATATCTCTGATACGTCTGCCTGCTATTATTGAATAACAATGCTCTGGTAAAGGTAGAGATCCAAAGGGAATATAAAGGGCTTCAGGAACAGAAGTAGACCTAATGAAAGATGGATGAATTATGTCAAAAAAGATATAGCAAAGAAGGGTGTATCTGGGGAAATTACATCAGACAAACGTATGGGCACTTAGGTAGCAGACTTGCACACGGCCACCTGATGGAAAGTGGTTGCTGCGCCGACCCAAAATAATTGAAACTGGAGCTGGTAGATGATGATGTCTTGGTAGAGATATTCCTCTAGGAGTTTTATAGTCAGACAGGAATCGCTTCGATAAAAGTTAAAAAAACAAAATCATATAAAGAAACAGGTACGCATTCAGGTAAAGAAGAGGAGAACACAGCTGGTGGCGCAACGCAACGGTAGCGAGTGCAACTGCTATGTATAAGGTTCTTGGTTCAAGCTACTGAAACTGGGAAAGGCAATCGTCGTGACACCCACAGGACAGGCTTGCCTAGTCATAGTCATTTATTTTCAATGTTGAACACTAAAATTGTTTTTTATTGACGAAGTGTGGGGTCAACGGATATATCCATTTTAATTGTATAGTTTTCTCGTAATAAATATTTTTATTATTAGGTATTTTAAATCATAGATTAGCCTAAGTTCAGATATTTTATTCGGAAATTTTAGTAATAATTAGATTGTTAAGTAGATTCTAGATATCTGGCCCCTTTATCGGATGCAACTAAAGTCATTACTAGTGAAATAAAGTAACACACCGATGCAGTACTTAATATTACAAAAATAAAAGCATGAAAGAACCCAAAAATTTATTCGCCAGTGCCATTTCCAGTGGCTACCGAACCGATGACCATCAGGTGACCTGCAGTTCAGGGCCAATTTACTAATTCATCTATGAAGGGCATATGTCAATTTTCTGCTTTTTGTTTTCCAGTTATTGCATCACCATGGCAAAATAATTGATACCTAAGCATTTAATACTGTTTATACTAGACTGATGGCACTTGGTGTAATCTACTACACATATTGAATAACACTTGTACTTTTCCACTGAGTTCGAAACCAACTCAATGGAAAAGTACAAGTGTGTTATTCCATACCTATATAATAATTTGCTGTTGCCGGCTCGAAAAAAACGGACCCTGGACCCCGAAATCTTCGGATGTGACCTGAACTAAAGCAAGGATAAAAAAGAAGATTTTTTTGTGCCACTTAGGTGGCAGACAAGCACAGGATTGGAAGTGGTTACCGTGTGCAACACCAGGGGAGTCACATTCGTGCTGCTGACCCTGTAAGAACAGAGAGTTTCTGTGCCATCAGTGCAGAAAACAGAGCAGGACAAGACTTTGGTTTTCTCACTTATAGCTAAACTTGAGGTGAGCGGGGTAACCAGAGCTCACTGAAGCTCTGGTTACCCCGCTCACCACCGGGAACACAACACGAGGTTATTATAGCCGAGGTATTCTGTAGGGTGAAGGTATTAACCCAGTCGGACTGCTCCATTGGGACGGGAATACCGTCTTGTTCTACCTGTAACATCCTCACACGCAATATCTTCACTAACTTTTATAATTTTTATATGAGTAGTATTGTAGGAAGATATAGATTTACTTATTCTACCCAAAGAACTGAGTATCCCATAAAGTTTCATCATTAGACCTAACAACAGTTAACCCAGTTAGTGGCGAGCTACAAGTGTATTAGCTCGTTTACTGGCAATGGCATACAAAGTACTACAAAGTGGAGTCTCTGGGACCAACGACCTGCTACATTGTTGCAAGGTAACGACGTGGTCTAACTCTGCTCTTATAATAGTGTTTTTGACCTATTACCTACAATAACATTGCTTTAACTAGTGTATGGAAATTGTATACAAACTTTGAACTCCGGTACCTAATAGGAATTAAAATAGACAGACATTTTATATAGTGCTCTTTACCCAAAACTAAGCACTGATTATCTATTTTCAGGTGCTATTATTAGGAATCGTGCTGGGTCCAAATTCTACGTAGTGGAAAATCCGAAAGCCGGTGGCGGAGGTTATGTCGGACTCGAACCGACTGTATGTGAAAGTGCAAAGCGAGGTGAGGTTTTTGGACATATTATGTAGTGCAACCCTGGTCGCCTGTAGAGTTGCCCTGTAGAGGCTCTAAGGCTCCCTACGTGTCAATGGTCAGGCTTCAAACACGGGATCATAAGGCCGACTCCTTAACACTTAAATCCCAAATACTGATGCTAATTATTCCTGACCATCCCAAACACCATGGCTGCTGAGAAGCAACGGGAACACTATCAACAATAAAAACACGAAATAAATACCAACATCCGACAGTAAACATACAACATGCAATAGGCCCGCCCTCTATTACGTGACACCAAATAGTTGACAAAAAGTGGGTATTGAGACACTTCTGCCTACCCCTTCAGAGATTAATAGGCATGAAAATAGCAACAGAATTATTTATCTTTGAATGTAGGCGTAATTTCAAACAACAATCGCCCACATTACACACAGAAGCGACTAACGAGGTACCTAACTAAGAGTATTGAACTGGGCTCCTTCAGTCGTCCTTCACGCCGTTCCTAGATACAGTAATATTTATGAGTTCCCACTATCCGATGAAATCTAAGCTTCGTATTGCATCATCTATTTACTTGTGATTCAATTCAGTAGGTAAGACTATTAATACTCGTAATGTGTTTACGATAATGTTTTTGAGCGATATTGTACTTTAAGTGACCTACCTAGTCGTAATATTGGATTGAAATAGATCATTATAAGTAATCCATATCCATACTTAATATTATAAATGCGAAAGTAACTATGTTTGTCTGTCTGTATGTTACTGATGAAATTAGTATAGCGGTAGATTAGACCATGAGAAAGGACATAGGCTATGTTTGCTCGCGATAACCGACATCCACGCGGGCGGAGCCTCGGGCAAAAGCTAGTTATTGAATAAAGCCCCTGACAGCGCGGTTGGGATGGCACAATTTTATTCAGGAATCATTTAGTGCCAACAGTAAAGAAGAAGAGGAGGTTATCATTTATAGGAAAAAACGCAATCATGATATAGAGAGCTATAGAGAAAACCGCTTTTTCTTTTCATTTGTATGCAAAAGTGTACACTGTAAGTATATGTCGACTGTCTGGAAATCACTGACATCTTGCTAGGCCGGCATTAATCCCTTATTTAACTACTATTCCTTGACACAATATTCAATGCCATTGCTGGGCTGGACTAAGAAAGCTGACTGATTGGGCTTCGATTCTGCTAAAGCCTATAACCACAGTGGTGCCGCCGCAAAAAATGGAATTAAATAATAGGCTTTAAAGCGATCCGGTTAAAGTTCAAAATTAAATGACATTTTGCAGAGTAATTGAAAAAGTGAAATGAAACTGTTTTCATTTCATTTTGGACTTTTGGTATTTAGAAATAAAGTCCAAAATTGAATGTCATTTTATGCAGTGACTGCAGCACAATAGGAATTTAGCTTTAGTAGATTTGAGGGCCCATAAAACCTTACAAGAAAAGAGTCATTCATCAACTCGCGGGCAATAAACTTGCGGGAAACCGCGAGTTGGCAACTTTCAATTTTTGATTATTTTCCTGTCGTCAACTCGCGCGATTGTCAATATTTACGTATTTGTGTACAGTCAGTTACGAAAACTTTGTAATAAATTTAATATAGTTTGGTACCTATTTAAAGTGTAGGTACTTTATAAGATATTTTAGGCTATGTTATAGAATATAGTATAATAGAAGAAGCTTGTAAGTGGTATGGAGGAATGAAAAAAGAAAAGCGAGTGACTGTCATGGTATGGACATACTACGAAAAGGATCAAAGTAATATCACAGAATAGGTAATAGTACTAGCGTACAGAATGGAAGCTCACACCCCGCACGTTCGAATCAGAAAAATCCATCTTGCGCGTCTGCTGGGCGGGCCGCAGCGTGCAATGGCCTGCAGAGCCATTAGGGGGTACCGCACGATATCCTTGGAGGCGGCGAGTTTCCTTGCCGGATCCCTACCATGGATACTGGGTGCGAGAGCCTTTTCGATGCTATATCGGTATCGAAAGGAGGCGCGGGAGCAGGGACGGGAACCCGAGCTTGAAGAAATTCAGGCCGTGAGGTCCCAGCTCCACCGGGATATGGTAGCTGAGTGGGAGCTACGACTTGACCCAAGACAGCGTGCGTTTTGGTCGGTTCGAGTCCGACATAACCGCCTCCACCGGCTTCGTGGGGATTTTTAGCACGATAAAAAAACCTTATCTCCACAATACATAAAAACACGAATAATCTTCCACATTTTTACTAGACGAAATCTTAAATTTATAAAAAATTTACTGCACTATTACTTTTTACCCCTAGTTTTATCCTAGTTTGGTCTTATCAATATGTAAGCTTATTTTTTATTAGCTTAAAATGTACTTTGTCTTATCCTACAATAAAATTTAATCACCACAAGAAAAAGACGATATTCCTACGACGTTTCTTTCATATGACATCGTTGTCATAACCATAACAAATAGCATGTTTTATGCATCATTGGCCGTCTTCCCCTCACCTCATTTTGCACGTCTATATCAAAATCTAAGATAAATTATTATTAAAAAAATAAACAGTTTCTTTAACCGATGCGGGTGTATAAATACGCGAGTATAAAAGTTGGTATTATATAAAAATTTTGGTTTCGATCCATTTTTCTGACTGTACTTTAATATTCACGCGAGTTGACGACAGCAAAATATAATAAAATTCAAAAATGCCAACCCGCTGTTTCCCGCAAGTTTATTGCCCGCGAGTTGATGAATGACCCCAAGAAAACAATGCCACTCGTATTTCAGAGACCAATAATTACAAAACAAGCAAGTAGGTACTAACGCACCTTAAACATTTTAGCTTCCTATGGTAAATGTTGCAATAGGAACATTACCGACTTTCGCATGAAAAGTAGTTAAGTCAATATGTGACCAAATATGGTAAAAACGCAAACAGAACCGCACATTGGAAGCAAACAGTTGCGATACCTTTTAACAACTAACATTATTATGGAAAAATACTACAATGAAAGTGATTTACCTTTTTCAACACTTTTGGTTAAGCGTAGATGAAGCGTTAGATTTACGATCAAGAGGGCCTGAAAAGGCTACGTTCGCATACGTCCCACAAGTTTGGACCCGCGCACAAAATTCTTCGTATGACCCGACTTTATGTACGTCTTCGACCATATAAAGTAATTAATTAATTTATACAAATAATTTAAAACTAACTTTGTGATAATCAAATCGACTGTACGATCGTCTCGAGAGCTTCTGGGTCCGAATCTTGACCTACATGAACCTGTTCTTACACAAGTAATTTAGGTTAGTAAAGTCTTCCAATATGCTCCATGGCTCCCGATCCTCTACCTTCCACATCAATGTATCTCTGCATCACCCTAAGGTAGACTGGTAGATAATGCCTTTGGCATTAATTCCGCCTTTGTACAACTGTGCTTAATTTAAAAGTAAATAAACAAGTCTAGTCTATTCCTGGTCTTTTTCAGGCAGGGGTTTTTCTGACCGTCTATCTAGAATCTTTTATTTCAACAGTTTTTAATTCGTCAGCAGATGTGACTATCACTTCAGCTTGCTTATTCCATAAACTACTTGTTTGAGAAGTAATTGCAAGATTAATCATGTTTAAAAACGATGACAGCGCAAAATTTAATTATTAGTTTCTACTAATAAATAAAATACCAAACGAAAGGATTTATTAAGTATTTAACTTTTTATGGTATTAAATACTTTCAATTTATAGTACCTACTTTCATATTATGCTGTACATTTCAGGACCTGTTTATGATCGCACAAGTATGGTACACTTACCATTTTTATGACTGTAATTGCTATGGTTCCTTATGCTATGGCTATCTTTCTCTGTATAAAGAAGACTCTGGAGAAAAAATATTCATAATCATTCTCTGAACTTTATAACTCGCTAACTATTAAGTTGTGGTCGGCTTTCCAGTTCTACAGTGATGAGGATGAATTCCAATATTTTTCATCAATCGACTAACATCTGACATCTACATCTACCCCTACAACGAATCAAAGTTCTATAGTTAGACAAGTCGTACTTTTTAAGACTCCAACCAGTATAGATGTTTGTGTGGCACGACCGTCGACTTAACGTGCACCCTGAGGCACGGAAATATACAAAGCAATGCAAAAAGACATGTTCATGTAGGTATACAAATATTTGGACTAACTGGGAATCGAACCTGTGCCCTTTTTGTAGCAGTAAAATGCACTAAACCCTAACAAGAGTGCAAATCTAACAGCCAAATGAAATTTTGATTGTATATGGTCAGTTTCAACTTTAAAAATAGAACAGTCACGGATAGGTAGGATAGATGACACTCCTTTTTTAATTTCTATCGTGCTTGTAGACATAACACCTCGGTCATTTGAGCCGTCGGTCTTAAAGTAAAGCATAGGACGTGATCAAACAAAACACAAGGCAGTCATAGAGCCTTGTGTAATATGTAAATATTATGCATTTTCAACACCATTACGTGCTAGCCGAGATATGGCATTACCTGACATACTCAATTACCTATATGTTACTGTAGGACCGGTTTGTATTATTTGTGCAGCATTGTGAGAATATTATTTGTGTTTTGGGGTTGAGTAAGCTGCTTAGAATTTTTTTAGTAGTCTAGAAGTTGGCTCAGTAGTTTCCACTCCCATGAAGGTAGCCAGGTCGTCAAACCTAAAAGCAGGACACGCCAGCCACTTTAGCAGGTTCGGGTAAAAATACCAGACACCCTATATTTATATCAATATTTTAAAATTCTTCTTAAATTTTTCGGAAAGGCAATTCATCAAGTAAGTTTTATAATGCAAACGTGTTGTGTTTTGCGAGATTTAAAAAGCTTAACAAAAGGACACCGTTCATTTTGGCCGGACATATTGTAATCAAAAAGCCTATGTGCGGCTTTATGCGGAGGTCTGACAACGCTATATGAAGTGGAATCAAATATGGCCTCTTGCTGTCTACTTTGTGACACAGACCTCTCCCAATGTGACCCCTAGCAGCCCCAAGCACCTAATTTAATTGACTAATGAAGTGTGGTGATACAATTATACTTACATACTCCTTCGAGGGAATGTTGACTGCAATTTCTAGAACAAATAGTTAACTACGGAGAAAGGAATTAAGGCTTCTATACTTTTATCTAGATAAATCATCTATCATCATCATCGTATCGTTCCCGGCGTGCTCTGTGGCTTTCACCTCGGAAAACGGTTTACATTTCTTCCTATCCTTCTTGGGGTTTGATATACGACTTTTATGAAGTGGTTGTCACCTGACCTTGCAACCTTAAAGCGTAGGTAGCTTAGTGATTAAGGAGTCGACCTTACAATCAAGAGGTCTCGGTTTTGAATCCTGGCAATTACACTACTGACGGGAACCCATCCTAACACAAGCAATTTAGCTTAGTTGGATGGGTTAGAGGGAATATAAGTAACTTCGGTTCTAAAATTCCTTGAAAATGACAAAATAAAAGAAAGTTTGTGCTAGAACCTCGCCCGTCAAACAGTAGGTGCGTTGGTCTTATGATCGAGAGGTCATGAGTTCGAAACCTGCCCATTACAACACCGACTTTACTTCACACAAGCAAATTGCTTATGTTAGAAGTGGATTGGATTGGTGGAAAATACTCTTTATAAAAATAAATTAACGACCTTAGATACCAAACCTAAATATACATAAAAACACCTATCAACTTAACCACCTTACTGTACATAATTATTTTATAATTGAAAGTCTCACTCCATATCTAACAACCTGTCAATTTATTTCTCCAAAATCGTAAGCAGCCGCACACACTACAGTGAGTAGTGAGGTGGTCGCACACAAAGTTAGGCGCAACGGTACTAGTGCGGAGTGGGCTCGCGACCCGAGTGCGACCCGGCTGTGGACCGGTGTTGCCACCGCCGGCTCTGGCTGGTACAGCTGAGCACAAAACTTGCAGGTGAATTTGGCTGTCACAGGGTGTTTGTACATGTGTAAATCACGTAGCTACTTATACAAAAACGGTAACTCCAATTTCAGTCAAATCTATATACTTTTCTCAGGGTTTGAGCCCTGAGACTTCACGCCAGAGACCTACAATACCAACTTTCAAACTTTCACATTCGTTCCGTGATATACAATAATGATAAGGGACAATTAAGGATCTTCATTCATATGCACATTCCGAAATACCAGCTGATTGATAGAATTTTCTCTCGAGGATAGGCGGGAGGCTAGAGGTCAGACAATTGCTCCACCATAAAAAAAGGCATATTAAAATTATGGAAGGAAAGTGGTATCTATAGTAGAGTACCCTGTCCTCCAGACCACCAAATGTGCAGCTTCGGATGCAATAGTGATATGTGCTCAGGTGAAGAAAACGTTAATTGACTGCAGCACTGATCAAATATTCCTTTTAGTGATCACCGCCAATTAAATCAATAACTTTACTCTTCGTGACACGGATCCCACGCGATAAAACACGCAAACAAACAACATTTAGCACGCTCACGTATATTGTACGAACCATAGACCAAATACATTATAGAGATGAAATGCATCACAACACGCGAACTGAATAAAAATATGTCACGGATCCTGGGTGTGGCGGGTCTGAATTTTAGATTTAAATCCTGTTAGTTATTGCCCGTACGGGTTTCGTTTTTTTTTGTTAGTTTAGGTGCAGAACCCTCCAAAACTATCTAAAAGTATTGAAATATCAAGTACCTGTTGCTTGACTAGGCCATAACAGAAACCTACTATCCTATAAGTATATTATAGTTCTTGCTTCAGTAGTTTCATCTTAGTGTTATGAATCAATCACTTTCTATTTCGGAATGTTAGTGAATAATTGTTTATATTTTTATAATTTAACGCGGCTACGTATCCGTAGGACCTCTAATTTGGACCATATCGCAAAAGCACCTCAACGAACTCCATTTTAAGACCCATTTATAACACGAAGTCCCTTAATGCAAAGCTGTGGATGACAGTCACTCCATAATAACAACTTTCATCCTTTAACCGAGTCTGTAACGCTGAGGCCCGTATTCTGAAATGACACTCAGCCTGAATCGTGATTTATCTGAGGACAAAAATTGTATAGGCAATATGTCAAACTATCAATCTGTCTATACAATCTGTCCTCAGATAAATTGCGATTCAAGCTGAGTGTCATTCTAGAATACGATCCTGAGACTCAAACATATCACGAATGGCATATCTCTAGACTTTTATGTCTGTGGTAAACCTTACATAATCATCATTTAAGATGTCACTTATGTCGGCGAGTGTACTCACTCGATATTAGAAAGCGAACTGGCGCCAGCGCGGAGCTTCCTCTCTTCAACTTAATTATACGTCGCCGATATATGAAAGTTGTCTATCTGTTGTATCTGGGTGTTTGTGAGCTAAAGGCTGTTACTACTGGCCATTTATTCGACTTGACCAACCGTACTGTCGCTAAGCACGCTCGTAATAACCAACACGTTTAGGTTGATTAACTTTTGCACCAGTCTTTAGCATTTGCCTATTGAAATCACATTACGTTACGATAACGTTTAAAATTGAATGTCAAGTAGAATTTTGTCCCTGGCTTGTTGCTAGGCTACAAATTAGTAGTCATGCCTTTTCCCAGTGGGGTAAGCAGAGACTACTAAAAACCAATTACGTATCTACACTCATTATATGAATTGAGTGTAGATAATTGGTTTATTTCATCAGTTTCGTAGAAAAAGCAATCAAATCAAATCCTACAGTGTTGTGAGCTCGGATTGTATAATAACCACATATTGGGGAAAGTATGGTGTATTAGAACACTTGCTAAATTGGATCGCCCTTGTGTTGGGGAAACTTGTTTTCTGTATGGCAACACTGAGATTAGGCAAATAGTTTATTTGTATATCGATGTTGTTTTTGTTGATCAGTTGAGTGTCAACGACATAAGTACGCTACAAAACTTATAGATATGGTCTGTTTTGGGCATCCATGGTGAAGAGACCATTAGCAGCCTGCCTCCATGACGTCAAGCCAGGAATTTTGGCCTGTGGAAGGTAGAACCCTTGTGGCACTGTATCAGTTCCGTAAGGAGGCGCGGGAGCGGGGATACGATCCCGAGCCCGAAGACATACGGGCCGAGAGATCTCGGCTCCATAGGATCATAGTGTCAGAGTGGGAGCGACGACTTGAGCAACCGCGCACAGGGCATGCCGTCATAGCGGCGGTAAGGCCCATCATGGGGGAATAGCTAGAGAGGCCACATGGCAGCCTCTCGTATCGACTGACGCAGGTGATCACCGGGCACGGGTGCTTCGGGCGGTATCTTTAGTTGGTTCGAGTCCGACATGACCTCCTCTTCCCGCTTCGGCGGGGGAGGTACCCGTGGGGATTTCCGTACGGAAAAAACAGGAATTTTGGCCTACCCCTCCTGCCTAGTCGCGGTGGGGACGCCATTGTCAGACATTTGTTACCCACCAGTTTTCGCAAAACGGGAGATTTAATATAGCGAGGGTAAGGTTTGCCAGAAGAGTTATGTAAAAAACCTATTCGATGTTGGGTTATTACTGTACCATGTATTTCACAATCGTTGAGATACCTCGAATGACATGTGGTGCCTATTACGAATCTGTCCATGAATATATTACGAGTACATATTTTTGTATATCCCAGAAATGTGCCTGGCAGAGCGTTTAGTTACGAGAAGCGTGCGTTTGATTCCTGGTCAATGCATATTATTATTTATACGGGGTGTTTTTATAGTCGATTCGGATAAAGAGAAGTTGGGCTCAGTTTCAATAGCAAAATCACCTGGAAGTAACTATTAATTTGGCGAAAGAAAAAAAAAATTGATAATGTATGGGAATAATGTTCATGTAAAAGGTATAATGGGGTTGTAATATTTTTTTTCTTTCTTTCTTCCAGATTTTGCTATCGAAACTGTGAAAAACCCATATTCATTTTTTCTTATATCGGTCTGCATATTTATATGTAAGTACCTATAAAATGTGGGACATAGGCCAATAGGGAAAAGGCCAAGCCTCTCCGAATGTGCACCATTTCACCCGATCCTCCGCCTTCAGCATCCAGTCTATCCCAGCCAATTTTTTTCAAGTCCTCAGTTCAGCCGGCTAGGGAGCGTTCTACTTTCCGTTTGCCTTCCCGTGGTTTCCACTCCAGGACTCGTCCGCAAAAGAAAAGGTACCTGTTTCTAGAGTATCTAGAAGACTATTGACAGGCTAGAGTAGAATGTCCGAGAATATTTATTATTATTATATACTAGCTAAAGAAAGCTTAAGAAAAGTTGGAAGACAAAAGAAAACATGGGCTAATGATGTACAAGCAAAGCAGGAAAGGATTGGATGCAGACAGCTATGTATAGGCAAAGGTGGAAAGAGATGGAGGAGGCTTTTACCCAAGGGGGATACATAACAGACACTACAAACCAAGGATAACAACTTTAATTTTGTTTTACTACCTACATGTTAGGTATATTTTACTACTAGCTTTTGCCCGCGGCTCCGCCCGCGTGGATGTCGGTTATCGCGACAAAACATAGCCTATGTCCTTTCACAAGGTCTAAACTACCCGTATACCAAATTTCATCAAAATCGGTTTAGTGATTTAGGCGTGAAAGCGAACATACAGACAGACAGGCAGAGTTACTTTCGCATTTATAATATTATATGGATTATTATGTACCTACTGTTTTTGTAGAAAAATAAAGCTATAAATTAATAAATAGGTATACTAGCTGATCCGGCGAACTTCGTACCGCCAATTTTTTTCCCCCCGCGTATCAATCGATACCATTCCCGCTGCACCCTCTACTATATTAAGCATGTACATAAAAACCTTCTTCTTGAATTACTCTATCTATTAAAAGAAACCGCATCAAAATCTGTACCGTAGTTTTGAAGATATATGAGCATACATCTTTATACAATCGGACAGACGCAGAAAACTACTTTTTTTTGTACTATGTATTGATTATCCGCCTTCTAGAACCTTTGTAGTTCAAGCCAAGCTCTTCTGTCAGCTGGTGCACCCACCGATCAACAAGCGAGATTCCAGCCCAGGTTTATTCTCGGGGATGAGAGGTCACACGGAAGTCGCTCCTTCAATAGCTCAAATAATCCAAAATTAAGGAAGTATTCACATCATAATCATCTCAAAACCCCGTTAGCAAACTATCTAAACGGTATTAGGATTGTATAACAGGTTCGAGTTCCGTCCGGGGTATGACGTTTCCCAATCAATGCATCAAACTTTTTATTTATAGGTTTGTTTTTTATTCTCAAATTTGTACAGGTAGGCACTTAACAGTATTTTATTTAATTTTAATGTTAATGAATGGTCTTTCATTAGCATTCGGGGTCTCTCGTATTATGCAAACTTTTTTCTTTCATATAAACGAGTTTTTTGATAGTTTTAGGAACTAGCTTTTGCCCTCGACTTCGTCCGCGTTAAGTACGGAATAGAAAGGTATTATAGGACACACTGCTCCTGTTACCGCGACCCAGATAAAGTTCCTTACAGTATCTGTGAGCCTGGTACTTCATGCAAATGTACCAGGGTCACATAAATACTGATTCCGTGACCCACAGGAACCTATACCCTAGATAAAATAAAGGTCGAACGGGATAAAAAGTGTCCTATGTCCGTCTCCTGATTCTAAGCGATTTCTCACCAATTTTCAGCCAAATTGGTGCAGCCGTTCTTGAGTTATAAATAGTGTAACTAACACGACTTTCTTTTATATATTCTTGTTTATTATACTTAGTTTTGAAACTGTTATGTTTTGTCCCCTCTTTGATTGTCTACTATGGTCATGGGTGTGTCCAGCTGCTATAAACAATGTAGGTACGACAATAAGCTCTCCCCATATTAGGTTTTTTTCTTTATACCACTTAGGTGGCCGACAAGCACACGGCCCATCTGACGGAAAGTGGTTACCGCGGCCTATGGACGTATGCAACACCAGGGGCGTTACACTCGCGCTGCCTACCCTGAAGAAACCTTCTTATGCCGTTCTTGAAGAACCCCATATAGTAGTCGCTAGGGAAAACCACGGTAGGGAGTTCATTCCACAGCTTGAGTGTGCGTGAAAAACCATAGTTGGTAAAATGTGCGGAAAAAATATCTCTGCGTACCCCTTAAGGTATTTACTTACCTGTCCATTGGACACTTCAAACTTGCTTCAATAACAATGAGTAGCAAGAATTGATCGATACTAACAAAGCAAACTAAATAAAATCTCGTAAATACTCCAGGAATAACAAACAACAGAATTCTAGATTGTTCAGGGACCCTAGGCACCGAGCGCTCAACAATTCGAACCAATCCACTCTCCCAAACTTGTCAATAAAGAGAATCCAATTCGCTCAAATACATTTTTAATTAAAACCGAACGATTTCCAATTTCGTTGCCGACTGTACTTCATCTATAGACAAGAGTTGATTTGTTCTGACATTAATAACGAAAACAATTATTTTCTTTGTTCCAAATGTGTACCTTAGGCCTTTAGATTACACAACCGTCTATTTCTGATTTTATGTGTTACGGCTATGCATCAAAATAACCATTTACCTACATACGTCCCATTACAAATAATTAATTTGTCAAACAAAGCTGTCAAATAATAAATACGACAAAAAAAATCATTTTTTTTTTGCATGCAGTATTACATTCGGGTGTGCTTCGGCAACGTTCGAACCACTTTTATTCTAAGAGTTCGGGCGGCTTCGGCAACGTTCGGATGCGCTCGGCACGGGTCATTGGTCTGACCCAGATCTGCGCGTGCGCGGAGAAGCAGTGCTGTTGCTAACCGCGTATTCTATTCTGCAGAACGTTGCATGTTTGCGTTTAGTTAGTTTGTTATAAAATTACACTAACTAGGAGTAACAACCTGTTTTTATAACCATAACAAAGTAGAAAATGGCGAATGACACGCGAAAATAATGACTGTTGTTGTTCGCATTGATTAACGTCGGTTGATGTAACCGCGGTGTTCTGATTACCACTTCGTCATTGCTAATTGTTGACGAGGGAAATCGATAAATCGAGTTTTCAATCAAGGGAATAATGGTTGTTTTATAACTGTACACGTGCTATTGGAACAACAAAGCTTTGATGTAGGTCTTACTGTTGGGGTTAGAAGGTCATGTGACAGTTGCTCCGTTAAAAGCCGTAAAAGCAGAATCTAAAGGAGAAGCACTCCGAGGTAAACGTCTCGGACGACACGTCAATTTGACTTCACCTCGCCTGATGGTAAGTTAAAGGTAAAGTCTCGGAAAGAGGGACACCATCGTAAACATGTACCATGTTAACAGTGGCACTCAGCTTGACGGCCTCATCAGATGCCTTTTCACGCTCCGCTTAAAGGACCCGTGACTGTAGGAAGAAGGAAACACGTGGGCTGGCAGGGAGTTCCAGGTCTTAATGGTGCGGCATAGGAATGAGTCACTGAAATGAATGTGATGCTGTCTACATGCACTGATTAACTGACGAGGTCCTGGCGCAGGTTTTTCTCTCAAGGCTGTAACTCCCGTAAAAATCACAGGTATATTTCTTAGTAACTAACAAGGTGAAAAAAAAGTTCCAAAGTGGAGCTGAAATTGGTACTAACGCTGTTTTAACTATGACTTTCTATACCATTTTGTTCATTCGCGTGTTTTCTTCTTCCTATAGTCCCGGGTCCTTTAAGCAGGGCGTGAAAAGGCATCTGATGAGGCCGTTGAGTGCCACCACTGTTATGGTACATGTTTACGATGGTGACTCTTTCCGAGACTTTGCCTTTAGCTTACCATCAGGTGAGGGAAAGTTAAAAATAAAACATGATCGAATAAATCGCGTATCTTAAGAAAATATCCAGCCGTGTTTTGGACCAGAATACATCACCATGCGTAAGCGCCTACTGAAATACACAACGCAGTAGCGATTGATAGTTCTATAAAAAAAATAAAGTTTAAAACTAAAACCCGACTACCGAAAAATCACACTCTAAAAAGTAACAAATAAGAAAATATCAAGGATAGCCGTGGTCGTATGCCACTTTTGTCTAGAATATATTGTTTTGTTAGAGTAAGTGGCATACGACCACGGCTATCCTTGATATTTTCTTATTTGTTACTTTTTAGAGTGTGATTTTTCGGTAGTCGGGTTTTAGTTTTAAACTTTATTTTTTATTTATATTATTTCGGGGCAAAGTAAAGCTAATAATTTATACATATTTGAAATGTGCTTATTAAGCCCCTTCACTTGATACCAAACACGGCATATTTATCTCAAAAATATTTTTTAACACAGTACCTTATGAGCGCTAGAGGGCGCCACACAAGATTGAGTGACACGTCATATAGCCTATAACCATCGGACAATCAAGCCGCTTGTAACGATACCTCATTTGTCCAGTTCTAATGAGTAGTTGAGGAGCTATGAGGGAACAAATGAACATACATACATACATAGCCTGTCAAAATCATAACCCTCCTTTTGGCTTCGCCGTAGTCGGGTAAAAATATAGATCACGATAACTCTTCAAGGTTCTCTAACTGTGTGGTCTCACTTTGATGGTCACGCGTAGCTCTTGAACGATAAAAAGAAAATATATCGATACAGTCGATTGAAACTTTAAAATAGGTCGTAATAGGTCATATTATTGCTTGTAGTGTTTTTTCAGCTATCTTGTTCATTGATTTCAAGGACTTTGAAGTCTTTTAGTCTTCCAAGCTAAATTACCTTTTCAAATAATTTATTCTTGCAGGCGAGTTGGGGACACTGTTGCCGAGGAAGACCAGACCAATAGGGATAACCCCGGGTCAGCCTAGGTGCGAGGGATATGTCGAAGATAACTTAAACTTCGGCCTAGCACGACGACTCTTCGACGTCTCGAATCTAACATAACCCCCCGCCCCGCCAGCTCCGGTGGGGAAGGTATCCGAGGGATTTCCTAAAAAGGCGTGTGAATAAGGTTTATTTTTTCGATTCCCGGGTTGTACACAACTGCGTTTTATGTTAGAAAATTTCACGTAGCACAGTAGAAATATTATTCGCTCCTAAAAAGTAAAGCCAAAAATACAGCTATCAAATCGATATGACACACCTCTGCCTACCCCTGCATAGATACACAAACCTACAACAAAAATAAAAAGTAAAATCATTAACCTATCATTAAACGGCCATAAAGCCTGTAAAGGCCTCTAAAGACCTCTAAAGACCACATTACACTTTTACAGTGCCATATACGGCACAATGTACGAACATTGTATAACACCACGACAGTCATTAGGCACTTGGCAGGTGGCTAACCCTTTCTAATGTGACACCCGAGTGCCATTAGCGGTGTTGTACTGCTATTGTTGGTGAAGAAAGTGTGGCCACGCTGAACGGTTGGCAAAGTGGGATAATCTGTTAACGGTATGCCATATTCATATTGTTGTAATACTAGATTTTCGTGTGCGGTGTCGTCCGAATGACGACTTGCGAATTGCAAACATCGATTTTCTGGTATTTTTTTTATATAGTCCGTCAATTGACTGCACCCCGCTAGATGTCAATAAAGCTGACGTGCAGTCCAGAAGATACAGACCACCATTCCCGATGCCATTGGACGTAAAACGGTGGTCCCTAACTTGACGGCCTTGATAGATGCCTTTTCACGTCCCGCTTGAAGAACTCGGGACTGTAAGAGGAGGGAAACACGTATGCGGGCAGAGCATTCCAGCTCTTAATCGTGCGGCAGAGGAAAGAGCCCCCAAACCGTTTAGTGCGAGATGGTATGGATTCCACCGTGTGTGGATGGCACCGCAGACCAGCACGTGTTGTTCTGGAGATAGGAAGGGGATGGTATCCTGACAAATGCAAATATCGTGACGTGCTGATACCGGTTTTCTTCATTGGTTCCCAGTGGAGTAGAATAAGGCCACATAATTTCATGCCATAGTTTGTTTTCGTAAAAGGCAGCTAAGAACTGTTCCCTAACTGCCTTTTTTGCCTGTGGTTGTTCTCCATCCGGTAGTAAACATACAGCCCTTCACAAAGTGCCCGCTAGAGGACATTAATTAGGCTCGCCCCCTATTATATGGGATGCCCCCTACAACTCAGCAATTTACAACGTAAATATGTGTAATATACCTATGTATTATTTAAATGAATAGCAGCAAATTTAATGCTTTGTTACGAATGGACAACTCAATCCAGGAGTAGTCAGTTAGGAATTTATGATTAGTTTTCAATTATTTTTTTAAGGCTAGAAGAAGTGGTATATCGGTCTCATAGGATCTTCGTCTCCTTTTACCCCTTAGGGAATATAAAAAAGGGGTAAATGAAAAAATTTCAAGTCTTTTAATTGGTAAGACTGTTAGGAAAAAAGAAGTAACATTCTTTGTCCAAACACTTTCTATTTGACCGGAGGGGAATTTGAAATTAGATCATCACTTGTGTGATATATTAATATATATTTAGAACGGACACAAAAAGGGATAAAGGTCTCAATTTGTCGGTTGATTATTTTATACATACGCTGTTCAGTTTAAAATATTCTCTTTTCGTTAGAAATGGGTCAGTCAGGGGTGATCCCATAAAAATTAGGTCAGAATCGAATGCTGGCATGAAATGATCAAATTATTAAATTTGGCAAAATAGCAATGGGAGGGCAATTTTCTGTAACACCCCAAAATAAAACAGGTAAACACAGAGACGCTGAGCGCAAACATTAATATATTTTGTTTTTGTCTTAGTAAAACCGTCAAAGTACGTCAAGAATTGGAAAATATGTATTAACAGTGCATTTGTTTTTCAGATACCAGGTAGGTATGCTATTTTAAATTGAATACTTCGTTGTTATCTTTAAACACACCAAATAATTAAAATATTAGCGTGTAATCCTAGGTCAGATGGGCACTGGCATTTCTGAAAATAAAATAAATCTAGAAATTTCATGTAATGCTCTATAGCTAGTAAAAGTTAGTACCTAGGCCAAAACACAACTATTACTCAGCATTTCAGCTCCCATTGAACTCATATCACCTTAAAAAATTACCAATATGCAAAGCAATATTATACGATACCTATAACACTACTCATATCCTCCTTCTTGTGCCCCTCCTCCTATAACATTATAATACGCCTAAAATTACTACGAACTAGCCACAAAACTCAAAACTGTTCCCTAATGGGCAAGCAATTACGATGATCATACGTTACAATTGTGCATAAAGCATTGTGCCTACGTTCACGACACACCTTTGAGCTTTCAAATTAATTAAGAAAGCCCATTAAAAATAAATCATGGACGCCCTAGTGATAAATATCCACTTATGTAATTACGATTACGTGTTATATTTCCCTCAAATATATTAAGTATATGGTGACGTCATAACTTATGAAAGAGTGTATTATGGCATTTGAAAATTTTCAGATAGTACTTAAAAAAATTGTTCCTATTTTCGTATGGAAATCCTCAAGGATATCTTCTCCACTGGTCACCGTGATAGTTGTGTCGAGCCGACTGCTACTGCACGCCATCTTGAGTCTTAATTACCGGAGTGTAAGGTAATCCAATTAGGCATTTCACTACACCAGGATTGAAGCTAGGCCAGCTCAGTTTTGACATGCCCTATCCCTGTCTGGAAGGGTGATAGGCATCCGTGCCTGTCACAACCAGGTCTTTGCCTGGAGAGACAGTGCACGCCTTGTCTGCTCTCTACTGTGCCCTCAAACCGGGAGGCTTTAGTTTAAAGGGATATGTGGTGAACCTCCGAGTTGCCCTCTACAAGGACTCTCCCGCCAAATTGACTTCAAATAGACTTGCCAGTCTAGGTACTTAATGCTCTTGGATCAATTTTATATCTAAGTATTAATTCATTTATTTACATTTGCATAATTATACAAATCAACCTGTCCCGGTACGGGCAGCTCAGGCACTAAATCAGCCCTTTTGCGTTTTGTAATTTATGGACTGAATAAAATTAATCTTATACCTTATTATGTATTGTGTAAGTGTACGTTGGTATTTATAATATAAATGTTTGTTAGAACATTGTTTAAGAAACTAATATAACATAATTTCACCGTCATCCATATGCCAATCCCAGCTTGTAGATGATCCTGGGAAGGCTTTTGCGGGAATGTCTGCAGCCTGACATCCCAAACATCAGACTAATGCTCGCGCCTAAGTCTCGTCTTTCAATAAGTTGAATTTTGTTATGGATTGGTGTATTGGCTTTCATGGGACTCTGACCCACAAAGTCTAAAAAAAATCAGCTCGATACACCGTTTCAGTTCAGTTCAGTCTCATGATTGAAGTTTTAAGTAGAGATCCCTGATGTTTTCTAATAACTAATAGGCTATTTCATTCTGGGATAATGTAACACTCCAATGATGAAATATTTTTTGTAATCGTGATTCGATAACAAATACTATTCGATTCGATTACATTGTTTTTGAGGATATTCGTTACAAACTTACGCATCTTTCTCCTTGTTTTTAAATGCTTCAAAAATTAAAAACGTATAGACAAAAATATGACTAGTAACGATTTTGGTTGTTGAGTCCGTATCCGTGACTCGCGATGGCAGGTTACGTGACGAGGTAATAAGGTCCCCGGGGCCCCGGGGCGGTACAGTGACTTGCTTTTGTACACAATACAGGCAAACCAGTAAGTTAAGTTCTCGTTTCTTCCAAATTACCTTTTATATTACTGAGAATACTACCCGTGTGATGAAAAAGAATACAAGTACCGCCATCGGCTCTGAAGGATATCATAAGAGGCGATTTGCGGAAAAATGCGTAGATAGTATCACTGCGAGAGAAGGGGTCGAAATAAAACCCTGTACCAACTCGTCTGGCCAGCGTGACAACAGTAGGCCAAAGCTTGTCCACGTTGAGAGATGCCAATGGCGGACACTGAACTGTGATAGTCTAATTGACTTGATTACTGAGAACAGGTATGTTAAGCCTTGGGTACAGGTTGTAATCCGTGTAACCCGGTCGAAACGTCAGGCACTCCAAAAACATATATATAAATCCCAGTAATATAGTTTAGGCCTCACAAATATTTGTTAACAAGTGCGAAAACTTTAATTGTGAGTTAATGGATAGCCAAAACCCCCGAGGAGGGCCAGACCGCCAGGGATGGCCCTGGGTCAGCCGGGGTGCGAGGGATATGTCGATGACAACCTCACCTCCGGCCTAGCACCATGACCCCCAGTCAGCGTGCGGTTTTAGTCGATTCGAGTCCGGCATAACCTCCCCTTTCGGCTCCGGCGGGGGAAGTATCCGAGAGGATTTCCGCACGAAAAAAAAGGATTGCCAAAAGGGTGTTATTATTCAGTTAATGAAACTGCTGAACTGTTTTCTACGCTCGTCTTTTATTTCTCTCTCATTCTTTCTTTTGCAAGTACTTACAGGGGGAAAGATAAGATTTTTAATGACTGTATCTACTCTTAAATTGTGAACTTGTAGTCCTCGGTTCACGGCCACACCCGTCACGTTTATCAGCCGATGCTGAATAATTCGCTGCCTTCACTTCATCAAGATAATAATCAGTGTAACTTGTAAACGTACATAATTACAGTCCAGCTCTCATTGTATGCTAAAGAGGATTACTATGTTTTGCTAGTTAATTGCGTATCATATTTATACATAAACGGGCCTATTATTATCTTCATGAAAGAGTTAGAAGTTTGTATTCAAAGGGATTCCTCCTCTTGGCATACAATTTTAAGGGAGAATATAGTTTGGCAAAACATTTATGCTAATAATATTATGCGTTATGATCATTATGCTGAATTTCGTTATGCCAATATAATTTATATCTATATATTTTATGCTTTTCATTAGTAAACCGTATTCAAAGCGTGTACTTTGGGGCCTAAGGTGCGCTCTTTTACTATTGATTTGATTTATCTTAACTTTTATGGAAGCGGTTGCCGTCTGTATACAATGACTACCTAACTAGAGAAGGTCGATCTGGACATCAAAGATCTGTTGGGGCCCAACTAAGACAGGCAGGCTATTCTAAAACATCAGGCGAGATGCAGTCATATTACAAAGAAAATCGAAGTCTAGTCTTACTTAGATGAAAACCCCACTTTATCTGTCGATTTTATAATTAACTAGTTGTCCCGGCGAACTTCGTACCGTTCCCGCTGCACCATCTACTATATTAAGCATGTATTATAACATATAAATCTTCTTCTTGAATTACTCTATCTATTAAAACAAACCGCATCAAAATCTGTAACGTAGTTTTGAAGATATAAGCATACATAGGGACATAGGGACGCAGACAGCGGCTTTGCTTTATACTATATAGTGATAAACACTACGTAACCTATTGAATTGCCATGAAAAAATAGTACTACTTCCATGAACGATAGGATACGTAAATGTAATTCTTTGAACAACGTCTAATGCTACCCAATGAATGGAATCTCCCGAACGCTCGTAAACATCTCATTTGGGCTATAAAAGCATCATCTGCAGTAGGATTGCCCCAGAAAATGATGATCTTACATTACGGGCTACGTACATGCTGTAATACGTTAAACCGTGGAGCAGTTTACAGCTTTTTTAATAGTTTACATTGGCATAGATTTATTTTTACAGTCTTTGGTATTTTTATAGAATTTTCACAAAAGTGGGTGCGATGTGTAGGAGGGCCAGACGGTATGGGATGGCCCTGGGTCAGCCGAGGTGCGAGGGATATGTCGATGACAACCTCACCTCCGGCCTAGCACCACGACTCTCAGTCGGCGTGCGGTTTTAGTCGGTTCGAGTCCGACATAACCTCCCCTCTCGGCTGCGGCGGGGGAGATATCCGTGGGAATTTCCGCTCGGAAAAATAGGGTGCGAGATGTATGACCAACTTAGTCCCTTCCTACTTGGAGACCTGTAATTGTCTGATAAGTAAGAGGCAAATTAAAGGTACGTATGATTTGCCTTTAGCTTTCGGAAACCAAGATTTTTTGGATTGTTTGGATGATGATGAAATAGCGAGCATTAGTCTCCACATAGGTCTGTACTCCGAACTTTTATAACCCGAAACACTTTAACATATTAGAGATATGATATTTTTGTAAACCAATTAAATATTACCACCACATGAAGCGCCATTTCTAATTCAGTATATAAACTCAAATACTAGCAGTCCATAGTTCAGTCCGTTGCAGGAGAGTTTATCTAAATACAGATGGCATCAACTTACTATCCGTTCTAATGCCTAATAATAATTTTAATGCAGTATGAGAATATGATTATTGGTGGGTGTATGGAGCCCCAGCAAGATCTTCTAGAACCAAGCCAATATCACCTGTAAGCTTGTATACCACCAGCTCACTGTCGGACTCTGACGCTCTGGCCCTTTGTCTTGGAGTTGTAAAGAACACCGCGGCCATAATATCCTCGTGTTGCGTTCCCGGCGGTAGCCCCACTGAATTTTTTTTGTGATGGGTAAGCCATGGTTTGTCATGTTTCCATTAGGTGACCCGTGTGCTTGTCTGCCACCTAAGTGGTATAAAAAAAAGTTGGTGGGTCAGACAACAGTCACTCTAAGAAAAGCAGGAAAAGTGCTCCGCACTGAAAGTCTCGCTACCGGGAACATCATGTGCATTTTTATACTACTTACGTGGCAGACAGGCACACGGCCCACCTGATGGCAAGTGGTTACCGTGGCCTATGGAGATATTGTAATCGCTTGGGAAAACCACAGCAGGAGTTCAATGTTCATTAAACAGTTAAGCATACGGGGGATGAAGTTCCTATCATAACGCACTGCTGCTGCACTTGCTTCAACGTGTGAACACAACATACATCATTGCATAATGCGCAGGATGAAGTTCCTTTCATACCGTTCAGATTTGATTAAACACGTCAATATCTTATTACTTCTGGTGTCAATAGTAAAATGCCATCTTTAAAAGTCCAACCATGAGTCAAAATGGAATATAAGTTACTACTTCTAAGGTTACAAGCTCTTGACTTGTGCCTTGTAACATGAATTACGGGCCCTTATAGGTACTGTTTCTACGCCACTGCAATAGTACTTTTGCTACAGATACAACACGTAAATACCATCACGCCATGGTATCGTTATAGGACACTAGCTGTTGCCCGGGGACTCGCCTATCTGGATGTCGATTACCGCGACCAATCATAAATAATAAATAAATAAATATTCCACAACATTCTACACAACGCTATCTAGACCCATGGTAAGCTTTTATAGCTTGTGTTATGGAATCTAGAATATGGATAAACATACTTATATACATTATTTTTTTTGTAAATACATACATATTATACATATAAACACCCAGACCATGCAAATAGCCATATTCATGCATACAAATATTTGCACTGAGCGGGAATCGAACCCGCGCCTCCTGCGTGGCAGTCGCGTGCACTACCACCATACCACAGAGGCTGTCAAATCAATCATAGTCTATCTATATGCTTTCCCAAACTCTAATAATATATCCATGTATCAAATCCCATTCCTATACCTATGCCGCACCACTAAGACCTGGAACTCCCTGCCAGCTCACGTGTTTCCTTCTTTCTACAGTCCCGGGTCCTTTCAGCGGGGCGTGAAAAGGCATCTAATGAGGCCGTCAAGCTGAGCGCCATCACTGTTAACATGGTAAATGTTTACGATGGTGACCCTCTTTCCGAGACTTTGCCTTTAGCTTAACATCAGGCGAGGTGAAGTCAAATTGACGTGTCCCGTATTAAAAAAAATAATAAAAAAAGGACTAGCTTGCATACAAACTTTCATTTTTTTATGGAATAGGGAGAAACGAACAGACGAATTGCCTGATGGTAAAGATCACCGCCGCCCATGGACACAACACCAAAAAAGTCACAAGTGCGTTGCATTCCTTTCAAAAGGAGAGTACGCTCTGTTCTTGAAGGTTTGAAGGACATATTGGTTCGGAAAGACCGCTGGTGACAGTTCATTCCACAGTTTAGTTGTGCGAGGAAGAAAGTTTCTCGAGAAACGCACAATTTTGAACTGCCAATTGACCAGTTGGTGAGTGAAAATGCTATAAAAAATTCAGTCAAATATTCGGACGGAGTCATCAAAATTCTATGTTTAAAAATGGTTGAAAAATCATTCATTGTTTCCAACAGTTCGTAAGACTGTTGGTAGATGGCGCCACCGTCGCCCTTAAAGACGGCTATAAGGAGAAGGAAAATTTGAAACGAATCAGGTGTGGCTCAATAGCTCGGTTGGAAGAGCATTCCCCCTGTAAGGGAAAGGTCGTGAGTTTAAGTCTCACTTGAGCGTTTCATTTTTTCCAACGTTTTTCGATACAGAGATTACTTTTTTTTACATAATACTAGCTATTGGCCGCGGCTCCATCAGTGTGGATGTCGGATAACTTGACCATACATAGCCTATGTGCTTTTTCAAGGACTGATCTGTCTTTGTACCAAATTTCATCAAGATCGATTCATTAGTTTATAAGTAAAAGCGCACCTTTCGCATTTATAATATTAGTACGGATATAACTCGCGGTTGGAACAGACCAACAAAACACCATAACATGAATTATTATTGTTTTGCAAACGCCATGAGGTCATTATTAGTTTTTGTTCCTTTTAATTATAATGGAGGCTTTTTGTGAAGGCCGCGTTGTATTGTTAATTTGATTGTATAATAATGAGATTAGTTTGGTACGGACTTGTATTGTTTATGTAACACCTAGGAGGTACTTAACTCACTGGTATCATTTCTTAAAAAAATATGGTCTTTCATTTGACGCCCTCGACAGATGGACTTTCACGTGTTACTAATATTACAATTTCGATTCTTGTTTTTGTAATCATGAATACTTAATCCGTATCCATACTCCATACCAATATTATAAATGCAAAAGTAACTCTGTCTATCTGTCTGTCTGTCATATGTTACGCTTTTACACCTAAACCACTGAACCGATTTTGATATGTCGATTTGAACCGGTATAGGGGTAGATTAGACCTTAAGAAAGGATATAGGCTATGTTTAGTCGCGATACTCGCGATAACTGACATCCACGCGGGCGGAGCCACGGGCAAAAGCTAGTGAAAATATAATCGTATATTCTGAAATCATATACAAGAATATTTTCAATATCTTTTCAATCGCCTGGGAACAGCTATATCGATGGGCCTGAAATGCAGATTATATTTCTTCCTCCGGGGATATATTTTGAAGTAATACGCGTGTAGCAACAGCGACAGGATCGCAAGGCGTAACTTCCTCAAAAAGCCTGCTTCTCCCTAAGGGATTACGATCTCATGAGCACTAATATTTTGACAAGTCTGGGACAAAGTTTCCTCAATCTGACGTTACTACTTTGAGTTTTATAACACTTCCTTTTTTGGTATTACGTACAACTTGGTTTAGTAGTTCCTGCTTGCTCTCTTAAAAATTTCACGCTTTATCATAGATACATATTGTATAATCACGTCTTTATCCCCGGGGGGTTAGGCAGAGGTGAATCAACACCCACATTTCACCAATAATTGTAGTCGGTACCCATGTAAGAGGGGGTGAGTCTATTGCCATATTATTCCGGGCACTATATGATAACACTATTTACGTCTAGACTCTTAGACAAGATATAAGCTCTATAGACGCAGCAAATGTCATTATAACGTGACTTAAAAAATGCTACTATTTCATAATCAAGTTGACATATTATATCCGATATATGTATACTTAGCCTACAAAATACTGGCGAAAAGTAAAATAAGCGAAATATGTATGCTAGGATCGTAGCAAGTGAAAACATTTCGTGTCTGCCTACCCCACTGAGAAAGTGCCGTGACTGTAGGTATGTCTATAAATATGGTGAAATCAAGTTTTAGTAGGTATTTTATTTAAAATAGCTGGTTCAAGATACCTATTTTGGGCACATACAGCAGTCTACCAGTTTGGTGACAAGCCATATAACCATACAAATTATTCATGTTATATAATATAATATATTAGCTTCCTCTAGTATAAACAAGTAAAAAAATTATAAATGTTGAAAAAACCCACGACGTATAAAAAATAATTCCAAAAAGATTTACTGCAGCGCCCCCTAGTGGTTTGTCACCGTAACACCTATCTAAGAACATGCACCAATCAAACGCAAACCAATAATAGAAAACTGCATCAAAATCGGACTAATATTTTTGGAGGAAATTAGCAACATTGATTTGCATTAAAAATGCTTGCTGTAGCGCCCCCTGTTGAGTTGTTGTAACCTATCTAAGAATATGCTCCAATTAAAGCCGAACTCAAAACTGAAAACTGCATCAAAATTGGATTGGTAGTTTCGGAGAAAATGGCAACATGGGTTTGCATAAACAAACACACAAACTTCCTCTCACGCCAAACGTACCTATATACCGTCTCCGTTTCGTCGTGGGTAAAATAGGTTTGAATAATTTACAACTGAAACTTTATAGAAGTTGAAATGCCTTAAGAACATTATACTGTAGATCGCTGTCGAAATAATCTCGTTTCATGTTACAGTTTTCAGTAGTGCAAACTAATATTAATATTTCTATTGAACTGGTAAAACAAGCCTACACCACCAGATGCATCTAACATCTGGTCTACATCTGATATTGTGTATATTTTACTAGTCCATTGCAAGACTTTAAAAAAATACAGGCTGTTGACCCCTATTGCAGAGCAATGCACAATTGATTTCTACTAAATTTGCTTTCTGCGGTTAGTCTGCGGTAGCCTAGTGGTATGGGTAATGGACTGCTGAGGCGAGGTCTCGGGTTCGATCCCAGGTTTACCATGGCACACACCAATGACTATTCGATGCTTTTCGAAGTTATGTGCTATCGCAGGTTTATAAGTGCCCGGTTAATGGCAATAGGCTCGCCACCACATTGGGACCTAAAAATAAGCTGGCGAAATGTGGGTGCTAGCACCTCTACCAACCCCTTCGGGGAATACAGGCGTGAGTTTATGTTATGTTATCTTAAATTTGCTTTATCTTGGATCCTGCAACTAACTTGATCAGAAAACCCTTCCAACTAAGTTAAATTGCATGTCTTTAAGGCGACGTTGGAGTCATCTACCGATATTCTTACGAACTATCAGAATCAATGAATGATATTACAATCATTTTTAAACATTCATTTTTGATAATTCCGCCCAAATAATTGAAGACGGAGAAGGGAAATTTGGATCACATCGGGCGTGTCTCGGTAGCCGAGTTGGTCAAGGCATTCCCCCTGTTAGGGAAGAACGCGGGTTCGAGTCCTGCCCGAGAAGATTCTTTTTCCCTATGTATTCGGTTTGTACAGTTAGCATACTTAATGCTGTCAAATTCATTCAATAAATTGCTTGTGTTAGAAATGGGCTCATGTAGTGTAATGACCAGGATTAGAACCCGAAACTTCTCGATCGTATGACCAAACCCTTAACCACTAAGCCAGCGGTATTTAAAAGCATTACAGTCCCGGAAAAGTGGTAAGACACAAGAAAAAAGTGTAAAAGAAATTAGATATGAGTGCGAAAACTTCGCTACCCACAAGTGGAAAGGAATTCGGACAGTAAATAGGCCGACCGCCGCAAAATACAGCTTCCGTCTTTTAATGCAGATACTGGCACATCCCTGAAACACTTTCTCGATAGAAAAAGAGGGTTAGGGTCGCCGCACACGGGCTACATGTGTCAGCCACAAAAGTCGCGCCACGCCACCACAACTGTAGGTCACAGCCACTTGTAGCCAGTGGTTGATACCTAAAGTCGAAAGTCGCTACCTACTTTTTAACCCGTGCGCGTAGTATAATAATAGAATCGTTTCGGAGACGTCCCTCTTTCCAGAGATTTTGCCTTTAGCTAACCATCAGGCGAGGTAAAGTTAAATTGACATATCTTATATAAAAAAAGACTAAAATTGAAAATCGGCGTTTAGTGGCCGATGCGGGCCACAAGAAGCTTGTAGCGACGATTTCAGGGCATCCTAGTGATCCCACTAAATAGTCCTACTGGTAGGAGCACCAGGACACCCATGTCCTGGTGCTCCTGTTGAACATGAAAACCAAGAGGAATAAAATAATTTCTAAATTTAATTCCTTTGTAGCATGTGGCGGCCAATGGCGTCAACCGTGTGCAGTGTGTCTATATAAAAACTACAAGAAATATGCCGATGGTGGCGTTTTGTGGTTGTGGCCTGTGTGCGACGATCCTTTGTATGAGGTGTGTGTAAATGTTTTTATTACTCGCGTAGTGTACCAGAATAGAATCGCCTTGAGTAAAATAACAGCATCTCTATCCGTGGGCGCTGAATTATATTATTATCTTAATAGCACGAATTAAAAACGGCAGACGTGATTATTCTCGTTTAAAAATCCGATTTGCATGAATCAGATATAATTGGTATATTTTATGTAAATGAAACAAATGGGTATGTAGACAATCGTATGATACAGACAGGTCGACTCCTTGCGACATGGATTTGAATTGAGACAGATATTGTCAATACATAATTATTGTTTCCTGTTTTTTTTAATAGTACAGGTATCTTCAAACGGGATCCATAGGCTATCCTGCCCCAAATGCCTTTGTCTATGTCTTACTCCATCCTATGGTTGCCTTTATGAGATTGCCTCAGTGTGATAAGGCTGCCAATTGTGTACCATATAAATTGTACCTTTTTATATATTGTCTATGTCCTTGGTGAACAATAAAGATTTTTTTTTATCATCAGGCTTGGTGCATTAAAGTCTACAGACTTAATATAAAAAAAACGATTTGTGAAAGGTTTCTTGATGTACCACATCACACGCGAACGATTAAACGAATTTAAATTTGACAACATTTTACCAATGTTTTTTATTACCTATAGGACGTGTCAATTTGACATCACCTTGCCTGATGGTGAGGTAAAGGCAAAGTTTCGGAAAGTGGGTCACCATTACAAACACCTACCATGTTAACAATGGTGGCACTAAGTGTGACAGCCCCATCAGATGCTTTTTACGCCCCGCTCAAAGGGCCCAGGGCTGTAGGAAGAAGGAAACACGTGAGTTGGCAGGGAGTTCCAGGTGGCCCTGGGTCAGCCGGGGTGCGAGGGATATGTCGATGATAACCTCACCTCCGGCCTAGCACCACGACCCACAATCGGCGTGCGGTTTTAGTCGGTTCGAGTCCGACATAACCTCCCCTTCCGGCTCCGGCAGGGGGGTATCCGAGGGGATTTCCGCACGGAAAAAAAAAAAAAAAAAGGGAGTTCCAGGTGAACTGTCGAGCTGAAAATGGTTGCGGGAACAGACAGGATGTGGAAGAACGGAGAATCCTGACCAATGGCACATATTGGGAGCCTATGTACAGCAGTGAAGAGCAACAGGCTAATTGTTTGATTAATTACTAAGGTGATCAACAGTATTCACTTAAAATATAAGATGAAATTACGGAGTTGCGCTATGATGAAAATTTACAAATTCCACAGATTCGAATGACAATATTCCCCGTAAATGTATCAACTTTCAATGATCACAGGCTTCACTATCCCGATTGCCCTGACCAGACATGCAATTTTTTTTATAAAGGACACGTCAATTTGACTTCACGTCGCCTGATGGTAAGCTAAAGGCAAAGTCTCGGAAAAAGGGTCACCCTCGTAAACATGTACCACGTTAACGGTGGTGGTACTCAGCTTAACGACCTCATCAGATGCCTTTTCACGCCCCGCTTAAAGGACCCGGGACTTTAGGAAGAAGGAAACACGTGAGCTGGCAGGGAGTTCCAGGTCTTAATGGTGCGGCATAAGAATGAGTTAAAAAATTAAATTATGTGAAGAATTTCCAGTGACGTATGTCAGGAGGAACTGTAAATCATCTATTTATTAAAATAAAAATTATTCTCACCCACTTTTCTTTTCCTAGTTAAAACTTTCCCACCCACGACTGAAGTTTCATGTCTACATAAAACGAATACTCATCACCCAGAATTTATTGTCCAAAAATTATCAAATATTCAGTTCATAAATTACGAGATATTTAAACAAAGGTGGAGGGGTCTGCCCACGCGGTGCTGACGTCAGCAAATAATTGCGATGTCATTAACCCCTTTTTTATTAAGCTCTGTAACGCTCAGTACACGGTGTGCTGAAAATGTCAAAAAACTAATTTAACTCAGGAAATTGAATTTTACTTCTCTTCACTCCCGCGTTTCACGAAATGGTTACGCTACATAGCAGGTTGAAACGTATTTTTATATTGTAGTAACTTCTTCAAGTTCTATGGGCATATCGGCATCTGTCTGTTGTGTGTATGACACTAAAAACTTGATGTATGAAAAGAACTTCATAACATGCTCACCAAAACTGCTAGAACCAAGCGTTTTAGTGACTCATTCCTATGCCGCACCACTAAGACCTGGAACTCCCTGCCAGCTCACGTGTTTCATTCTTCCTACAGTCCCGGGTCTTTTCAACGTGAAAAGGCATCTGATGAGGCCGTCAAGCTGAGTGCCACCACTGTTAACATAGTACATGTTTACGATGGTGACCTTCTTTCCGAGACTTTGACATTAGCTTACCATTAGGCGAGGTGAAGTCAAATTGACGTGTCCTTTATAAAAAATAAAGAAATGAACTCCCTGCTATGGTTTTTCAAGCGACTGCAATATTAGAAGGGCATTAGAAGGCTTTTACAGAATCAGCGCGAATGTGACGCCGTTAGTGCTGTACAGTCAGCTTCAACATCTTTCTGAAGCTGATTGCACATGTCCAATAGGAATTCATTTCCTATTAGGTGGATAAGCTGCTTTTCTGCCACCTTAATGATGATAAACCCCATGTGCACTAGTCCTAACTAGGCCTAAAACTAAATCCATTATATTTTTAAATCCACTCGTACCAGATTCTCGTACGTAACTGCGTAAGTAACTATAATTGTATCGCAGTCAACGTTTTTGTTCAGGAATGCGCTTAATTAAAACAATCACGTATTCTCGCCCCATTTACCTACCATGATCGCGACACTAACTTGAACATCTCCCAATCTCCACTCAGAGAGGAAACAGGCGCATCGACTTGGACGAAAGGTTGTCTTGGGCCTCAAGTATCAGTATTAAATCTTTAGCAGTGCCTGAAAATAATTAACCAGCCTTATGGTGACACTTCGTATACCCAGCTCCATTTAGTAGTTGAAAATTCTAGTTGAAAAAATTCTAGTGTATTATATTTCTGTTAAAAAGCTATTAAAAACGAACCGAACTCATCACCAGGAACCAAATAAAATCGAAATGGCACGACCACTACCGTGATAAAACTCTAAGCCCACACATTTCATTTATATCGGTAATATAAAAATAGTAGTGACAACCAAAGAGAGCTAGGTAAGCTCCGATTGTCCTACTTTTTAATGTAGTAGGCATAAAAAATAGCGAAGCAAAGTGTGAATTAGTAGTGTTATGGTACACGTGTCATCATAAGCTGTAATTGAACTACATAATTATTATTTTGTGACAGACACATGTACGATTCACGTTTTAGAACATCCTCTAAGGCCGCTCGTACACGACGACATTTTTAACGATGCTATCGAGTTTCGTAATTGCGCTTCTCTATCGCTATAATTGCGCATTGGTCGCGTTTACATCGTGGAGGCAATGCAAACGCGTGGATGTATCGACATGTGCGATGTAAACACACCATCGTTTTGACGAGATCGGGGGAACAAAGAGTGGGGGAATGAAGAGATGCTGAATCGAATTTGCACAGCCCGATTCCCGACAGTACCGCGATAACAGTGATACTAGTGATACTACAAAAATAGGTGTTTTCACACGTTCACTCGAAAGATAATCTTCGCATTGAGATAAAAATCGCGCCGTCGATAGACAGATATGCAGTGAATTCCTTTGTTTTCTCTATCGAGTGCTACCTTTCTTTTATTTGACAATATTTGAACGAAAACATATCTGAAAAAATATTTGGCTAAAACTCTTTTTATATTCTCTTTATTTAACTCGTTGATGTCGTCCAATGTTTGTCTGTTTTCAGAGACAGACCGATGTTTTTTTTTATATCGGACACTTCTATTTGACGTCACCTCGCCCGATTTCAAGCTAAAGGCAAAGTCTCGGAAAGAGGGTCACCATCGTAAACATTTACCATGTTAACAGTGGTGGCACTCAGCTTGACGGCCTCATTAAATGCCTTTTCACGCCCCGCTTAAAGGACCTGGGACTGTAGGAAGAAGGAACACGTGAGCTGGCAGGGAGTTCCAGGTCTTAGTGGTGCGGCATAGGAATGAGTCAATGAAACGCTTGGTTCTAGCAGATATACTCTGCACCGTATATGGATGGCATCTTAGCTGGGACTGATTGGAAGAGCTCGTCAGAACATTCACGATGTCTTCGGGACCCAAGCCAATCTCATTTGTAAGCCGATACATCAGCTGATTGATGGAAGAGACTATGACGGAGATTTTCCTTTCGTGATTAAGAAGTCAAACGGTTATTGCCCCCATAAAAGCTGTATAAACCGAGCCAAGAAAGTAATAAGCGCATGGACGTCGGAGTCGTAGGTAAAAACCTCGGATGCAACTGCGAACGCGGGTCAGATGATGATGATGATGATTTTTTTTACAAGTAGCCGTAGAAGAGCTTCATCCACTCCCCTCCGCTTCCACCTTCCTACACACGAGCCAGTGGGTGTGGTGATATCGGACCTAGACCGACTTAATCCGTCACGGCTGCTGTCCCGGGCCGAGTCGGTTAATTAATGCCGGGGCTGAGATAGCCCCTGGTATATCCCTCACGCATTCTGACTGTCCCAGGGACTATTCACATCCTGGATCCATCTTTATTTAATTAATGATGAACAACGTTATGTTTGCTTGCACTTATACATAGGTACATAGAACAACTACTTTCTTTAACTGAAACGAATAAAACTGTATTACAAAACTAAGTGCATACTTTCCCAGCGAATTCCATTTATTTTTAGCTGTGTCATATCGTAAACATATTCACGGTCAATTCCTGGTTTGTCACCGGCAGTGATCAAAGAATTTAGCGAATACGTCATCACCTTGTGTTTGTACTATTATTTTTATAATCCTTTATTTTTAGATTCACTTGCCCCGAGTTCCGTAACTAAATCCTATAAGTTGAATTCGACTTATTTTCTAGGGAACTGAAATTTTATATAGGTAATTAAGTAAGTCACATGACAATTTATGTACCTAGATGATAATATTATAAAGGTGAAAGTTTGTGAATGTGTATGTTTGTAACTTCTTAACGTCTAAATGGTTGGAGCGGTTTTAATAAAATTTGGTATGGAGTTAGCTGATATCCTGGATAGGCTATGTTTGGTCATAGTTGTGTTGATAAGTAAGCAGGTCTTGTCCTGTAAACAAGAGAGCTCTGTAATAGAATCTTAAACTTATGTGTCCAAAATTTTGTAAGTTTTTAACACTAAAACATGTCAGTAGCTGTTAAATTTAAAAAAAGTATTTGACAGAGATTAATTATTATTATACTCGCTTTCACTCGCGTTATCGCGACCAAACATAGCCTATGTCCTTTCTCATGGTCTAATCTACCCCTATACCAAATTTCATCAAAATCGGTTCGGTGGTTGAGGCGTGAAAGCGTAACATACAGACAGACAGACAGACATACAGACAGACAGACAGAGTTACTTTCGCATTTATAATATTAGTTTGGATTAGTTAACCAGAAAAACATATCTACCCCGAAGTTTCCACTAAATCCTATCATCATCATCCTCTGGACGCTAGTCCCGGTTGTATTCGTATCGGTTAGCGTAGTTATATAGATCTTTCATTATACATTATGGTAGTAATTTAAAAAAAATCTTCCCATAATGTATATTTTTTAAACCAGCCAGGTTTAAACATATTTGCACAACCTAACCTATGCTGTCCTACTGTACAATCCAGCAGAAATAATATTATATTATCCAGCAAAGCATTTTATATTTTATCTGTATATTTTGATTTTCTGCCAAATCTTCTTGTCATGCTTTGTCAGCGCTTTCTATGCCAAGTCCTATCTCAAGGGCTGTTTGCTGCCTCAGCAGACTGTACTAAGCCATTAAACGAACAATTATAACATGTTTTATACTATTTAAATGAAACCACTTTTTAACTATCACGATTTATTTAGTATTATTTACATTTACCATTAAAAAGTAATTATATTTCAATGAGTGTTATTCGCGTAAGCTTCCAACTACCTTTTAGGTATGTAGTGGGTATCAATTTATGACTTCTTGCTTGACACTAAGACTGAAATCTCAGAAATGAATGGTAGCCTTAAGCTTGATGGTCTCATCAGGTGCTTTTTCGCGACCTGCTTAATGTACCCAGGATTGTAGGAAGAAGGACTTGTGCAGGTAAATAATAATAATTCCAAGTGCTTATGGTAGGACAAAGTTGGGCCGAACCGTTTGGGGTTATTATACTGCGGTGGAGCGCCTCCCCATTCCGGGTGCAAGTCGGGGACACAGTTGTCCCCCCTCCCGAGGAGGGCCAGACCGTAAGGGATGGCCCTGGGTCAGCCGGGGTGCGAGGGATATGTTGAAGACAACCTCACCTCCGGCCTAGCACTATGACCCTCAGTCCGACATAACCTCCCCTCCCGGCTCCGGCGGGAGAGGTACCCGAGGGGATTCCCGCAGGAAAAAAGAGGGTTATTATACATCACTAGATACACTCATAAATTGCTCTAACGATTTGAAATATATTTATGCATACTTCGATAAAGTTTTTAGGCAAGTATTATTCAGAAAAAATCCCTATTTCCCAATAATATACCTACTGATATACCAGCAATCATTCCTGATTCATTTAAATTCATTACCAAATAATAAACTAATAGTTACAAACCTATCACAATACACAACTTCACCCACTTCGGACGAGTTATGATAAATATCAACTGATATCAAACTAACGATGATATTATGCATGAGATGGCCATCTTAATTATAAAATTCAAATTATACTGCAATCAGAACTTGGCCCTTTCTCGACACCACACAACGACATAACAACACGTTTCTATAACGAAATCAAAAACTTACAAGATATTATCGGAAACTAGTTTTTTCTTCAATGATGAAGTTTCGAAAATACGAATAATCAGGTCTATATAACGTCCCTACTTCATTGCCTAACTGAAGGCGAGTTTACTACTATTTTTGACTGAGACGAATATTCACTGAGCCGAGTTTACTACAACCCTAAAATGCTATGTATGATTTGAGACTGACATGGTTATTTACCATGTTTAATACAATGGTAATTATATCCCGGTGAGTGTTACACTATTAACCTAAAATACTACATCATTTTATTGAAATTTTAAATCATTTGGTATGGTGACTATTCCTAGAGTGGAAATCTCAACGGATACTCCCATGCCAGTGTTGACGGGCCACGGCGGCGGCGCGCTGAACAGCGCGCCTCCCCATTCCGGGGGCGAGTTGGGGACACCGTTGTCCCCCCTCCCAAGGAGGGCCAGACCGTAAGGGATGGCCCTGGTCGGGTCGCACCACGACCCACAGTCGGCGTGCGGTTTTAGTCGGTGGGGGAATTAGTACTCCGGAAGGGGGGGTATCCGAGGGGATTTCCACACGGAAAAAAAAAGCCAGTGTCGGCGGCGGTGATTATGGCGGAATCAAAACGACTAAAACCGCATGTCGTCTTTGGGTCTTTTTTTGGTCTGGCAACACAGGCACGAACAGCTGTGAAATTTTGTAGCTCCGTGTAATTTTAAGAAATTAATTGAATAAAACATTGTAATCAAGTGTCCAGTGTATATATAGTAATACAAAAGTTAAAGTACGATATATGTATTGTGTATGCTACCTCAATTGCTGTGAAATCATCCATTAAGTGAACAAGAACCGGTGAAACGAAATTTTGATTGGATTTGTCTCTGAAACCTGCGCCTACGCTAGCTACGTGTGAAATCAGGGGAAGTATTTGGTGTTACACTTATTCCTTATACCTTTTTCTCACACACTACAAACTATACAAACGCTCACATAACTGTGAGCAACGTCCATCCACACAGCAGGCTCTGTTAGTCTCAGTTGCCTTGACAATTTGTGGAAGCCAGCTTGAAGACGCCAGCAAAATAGCCTCAGACAAATTTAACACACTCACCAATACATACACTAACATATTTCTCTCAGTTTTTTGGTAATTCTTGCATACATTCTGTTCTTTGCCTACCTACTTCTCTAAAGTAGTTCAACTTTTCTAACTTATGTATGTTTTCTTAACTTGTTAAATTAACCACGCTACATAATATTAATATTAATTCTACTTTAAAACTTACTTAAAAAAATCTACAATTCTTATTGTTTTTTACCCTCCCTTCTTAGTTAATAATTTATTTGGAGTAAAGTTACTTCATTTTCCCAATTTATCGTTCCTTATTACTTAAAGCTATTATCACATTCAGTTACTTACCACATTCTTTCATTTCAGTACCACCAAATAATTTTTGAAATAAAAGGAAACATGAAACAAACAATGATGACCCGCAGCGCTGCATCCCGTGAATTGCAACAAAAGTTAAACCTCACCTTAAGGGAGCTTGAAATCAGCAATACACTCAATAAGCAGCTGATAGAGGAGCGGGAAGAGAGTGAAAAGGAGGTGCTTAATGTTGTTGAGAAAAATACCAAACTCAAAAAAGAGTTGGCTGGCCTACATACTGAGGTCATGGAGCTCACACTCCAACGAGATCACCTCCAGGCAACACTGACAGGCCTAGAGGAATGCAGCAACACCCATGAACAGGCATTGAAACGAATTAGCTTTCTGGAGTGTGAACTGAGTGACGTGCACAATTCCATTACTCACATGGAATCTATCAGGTTGGCAGATGAGGCTGCTTTCTCCAACAGCCTCTATAATGAGCTGGTGGCAGGGGAACCTGACCTGATTTGTCTGGAGCCATGCATCACTGCAGACCTGATAGATGTCACAATACCTGATATCCCAGTTGCATCAACGGTTATAGCCTGTGATGATAAATTGTTATTAAATTCCTCAGTAAGATTAGTTAGTAGTGGCAGAAATAAGTTTAAAAAATATGTTAAACTAAATAAATTTATTAGAAAGTCACAGAAACAGATCAGATATCTCAAAATGGGCATTAACAAATGTCGTAGAGCCTGTAGCTCTAATATAGAATTGAGAAAGTTAGTAGAGGTAGGTAAAACACAGACAGACCAATATGAGTCTGATCTATATGAACTCCAGTTAGAAATCTCACGTTTGAATGACTCCTTAAATTCTGTTACATTAAAATATCAAACATCACAAAAGGAGATAGGTGAGTACATTGAGGCATTAAATAGTCTAGTGGACTCATGTCATAGCAATGAGGCAAGATACTATTCACTTGAAAATCTATACAGACAAAGATTTGAAGATTGTGAAAATTCCTTGCCATGTTCCATCCCCCCTGTCAATGACACCATACCGGCTCTCTCAGGCTGTACCAGTACTTCTGACTGGGTAACATCCTTGCCGTGCTCCACCCTGTCCATAACATCTCGGGAAGGGTCGACCCCTCTATCAGTTGACTCTGTGGGCAGTGATAATTTTACAAAACCAAGTATGTCCATGAATGATGTCCCTGTAACAACAGTAACGCAAGCTTTAAATTCAGGGAAAACATTTGTGTACTGTGATGAAATTGGTAAGGGTTTGGGTCATTTAATTAATGAATTGGGTCACTCGGTCATAACTCATTCATTTCCTGGGGCCTCCTATTCTCAAATAATTAATAGAGCACTATGTAGTACACACTGTCCACAATCTACACTAGTGTTTCTTATTGGTAGAAGAGCTAATGCAAATATAAATAATTTCATACACTTTTACAATCAATTAACAAAGTTACAAATTAAACAGGTAATATTTTGTGCATTACCTTACAGTAAATCATTCACAGCTAGTGAAAACAACATTAGATATAATATAAATAGAAAATTACATACCTTGACTACATACAGTAGGACCATAGATTTATTTGACTGTAATTTTGTATTACAGAACAATTTTATTTTGACAATAGATAGTTTTTCACTATCAAAATATTTGCAACGACAGGTTGCGCTCCTATTAGGAAACTTTTTAAATAATACATTAGCCAAACTGGCTATTAACAAAACTCTTATTGAGTTGAACAATTCTGACATTACTGACACAGTGGATAATGTTATCCAAAAAAAAAACTAAAACATTCGACAACAGATAATAAATCTAGCAAAGTTTCTCACACTATGTCCGACTTTAGCGGCCATAGCCATACGGCTTTTGAGACAGTTCAGTCTCCTATATGTAATTTAAATTCTAAAACTAGTAGATTAAACCTGGTGCATCAAAATGTGGAAGGATTGATAAATGGTAAAGAATTGGAATTGGAGTTGCACATGACCCTGAATAATATTGATATTTTCTGTGTAACTGAACATTGGTTGAAAGACCATCAGGTCATGTTCAACTTCAAAAATCACCAGGTGGCTAGCTCGTTCAGTAGAAAAAATTTGGATCGTGGAGGCTCCCTAATTATTATTAATAAGAATATAAAATTTAAAGAGCGTAAAGACTTAGTAAGCCTCTCTATTGAGCGAGTTATTGAGATAGCTAGTATTGAGTTTGAGCAGTTCATTGTATTAAGCGTATACAGTCCCCCGGCTGCGCCCTTTGCAAGATTTGAAGAAACGATGGAAGAAGCGCTTTTTAAATGCCGTTCCTCCAATAAGGCAATAATAGTTTGTGGAGATTTCAATGTAAATATTTTAGAAAACACTAAAGTGCCAGCAGAGAGAAAAAAAATGTTAAATCTGTTCAAGTCCTTTAATCTTATTAATATGTTTTCAGAAGCTACTCGAATAACTGCACATAGTGCCACTGGTATTGATAATATTTACACGAATATTAATCCAATCAACAAATGTCTTGTGGATGCTGTACACTCGGATCACCGTGGCCAATTAATAACCATTGAAAGAAATATTTGTAAAAATGTTAAAAAAGAAATTAAATTTGTACCGATTAACCAGTACCGTTTAGACGCTTTCAGGGCAAGTATTGTGAGTAAAATACCTGATTTGCCCTTGTACACTTGTGTAGAAGAATCTTACGCAGAACTAACCAACCTGATCGATACTGAGTTTGGGAGAATTTTTACCTCAAAAACATTATCGGTTTGCGGCCGCCCTGTATTCAGTGACTGGGCAACATCGGGGATTTATAGGAGCAGGAGGAGATTGTATGAGCTGTATTCTGAAAAGTCATACAATTTCAACCCTGCTTTTCAGAACTATGTTAAAAATTACTCAAAAGTATTTAAGCGAGCCTGTTCCTTTGCGAAATCAAACTTCATTAGGAAGAAAATAACCAATTCTGTTAATAAAATTAAGACTACTTGGAATATAATAAATTCCGAATGTGGGAAATCTTCATCAACTGTAAGAGATTTCCATTTAAAAATAGAAGATCGCCATGTCACGGAGGATTTGGAGGTTGCGACAGAGTTTGAACATTTCTTCGCAAATATAGCTTCCACTACAACCAAAACTCTTCAGTCGTCTTCCATTTCCGCTGAGGCATTGCTTGTAGAATCAACAAACAGGTGTCAGAACACGTTCGTATTCACGGTTGTTAATAGCAAGGACATCGTTAAAGCGTTTAAAACAATTGATGTTAAAAAGACCGCGGATCTATGGGGATTATCAGTCAAAACTGTGGCAAGTATAATTGATGTCATTGCTCCCCATCTAGCAACTGTGTTTAATGACTGTGTCAACAGTGGTACATTTCCTGATTTAATGAAATATAGCAAAGTCATACCTTTGTTCAAGGCCGGCAGCGCCACAGATCCTTCGAATTTCCGACCCGTTTCTGTGTTGCCGACCTTGAGTAAAGTATTTGAGAAACTAATTCTAGGACAGTTGCTGACCCATTTTGGTGAAAACAAATTGTTTCATGATAAACAGTTTGGGTTTACTAAGGGACGTTCGACTACGGATGCTGGTGTAGAACTGTTAAATTGTATTTACGAAGCCTGGGAGGATAAGCATGATGCTCTAGGTGTCTTCTGTGATCTATCCAAGGCCTTCGATTGCGTTCACCATGACACATTAATCAGGAAATTAGAACATTACGGAATAAGGAACAAGGCTCTCGAGCTTCTGACTTCATATTTGAACAATAGAATTCAGAGGGTCGATGTTAACGGTACATGTTCAGCAGGATCTGTGGTTTCGTTGGGCGTTCCGCAGGGTTCGATACTTGGACCATTTTTATTTCTAATTTACATAAATGACCTTCCCTACTATGTAAGGGACAATAATAGTATTATTTTATTTGCTGACGATACTTCGTTAATTTTCAAAATTAAAAGGCAACACGATAATTATGACGAAGTGAATGGTGCAATCAAAAGAGTGGTCCATTGGTTTAACATAAATAATCTTTGCCTTAATGAGAATAAAACTAAATGTATTAAATTTACTCTGCCTAATGTTGCACAGGTAGAAACCAATGTACAACTCAATGGACAATTGTTGAGCCTTGCGGAATCGACAGTGTTCTTAGGTTTGAGTATTGACGCTAAACTTCAGTGGGGTTCACATATAGAAAAAATAGCTAGTAGATTAAGCTCAGCTTCCTATGCTGTAAAAAAGATTAGGACTTTAACAGATGTGGATACGGCTAGAATAGTTTATTTCAGCTATTTTCATAGTATTATGAGCTACGGAATTCTCCTTTGGGGTAATTCCGCAGATTTAAACACGATATTTGTCTTGCAAAAGCGGGCTGTGCGAGCTATTTATAATTTGGGCCCAAGAGTCTCCCTCCGAGATAAGTTTAAAGAGATGAATATTCTAACCGTAGTGTCACAATACATTTTCGAAAACTTAATGTATGTCAGGAAAAATATTGCAAAATTTCCAAGACTTTGTGACAGGCACAATATAAATACTAGAAATAAAAGCAATCTTGTAGTTTGTCATAGCAGACTCCATAAAATAAGTAATTCTTTCCAGGGCAACTGTATTCGCTTTTTTAACAAGCTTCCTAATGAAATCAGAGATTTACCTGTTAATAAATTTAAAAATACAGTAAAGAGCAAACTGTGCCAGAAAGGCTATTATAAAATCCAAGAATATTTAAATGATAAACAAGCTTGGAAATGAGCTGTTCGCTCTGCTGTGCTACTCAAGCAAAACATTGTATCTAGACCATAAGTTTTAGGCTAAGTAAATGTTTTGTAAATAGACCAAAAAAAAAAAAAGCCCGCTGAGTTTCTTGCCGGAGTCTTCTCAGGTCTGGGCCGCGTTTCGAACCGGTGGTCCATTTACTAGTATTAGTTAGTATTTAATATTTACTTTATGTTGACGTTTTGTAAGTGCCGATTTAATGGTCTATGCAAAATAAATTATTTTTGATTTTTTGATTTTGATTTTGGTCTCCAGTTGCCGGAGGTGAAATAGCCAAAAACACTAACATCTAGCAAGTGATAATGATAATGAAAACCAAGCGTCGACATAAACGTAGCTTTTCATTATTATAGGTATCAGAAAAAGGTAAGGTTGACTGTTAGATAATGCCTTTGGCATTAAGTTCGCCTTTGTACAAATTTATGTGCATAAAGTTTAAAATAAATAAAAAAAAAAAAAAATAAGAAACAAGACAGTAAAGATTAATGGAACAGAAGTGCCAATAGCCCATTTAATTAATAACATTAAATTATTCACTCACACATTTTTTATGTATCGCTTTGAAACTGTAACATTTTATGCGGCTCCATCAATTTTATTGAAAAAAAGAAAAGATTTTTTCGTGAACCGTATGTAGGTTGGTCACAAGTATCCGTGCGCTTACGCATCGTGACCTATATCGAATCGTAATCTGGATTAAATCAAACCAAAGATTAAGAAATTCAGATATGACGTACGATACTTTAATGCCTATTGTTTAAGTTTTTACACTGGTTCTACTGAAGAAACAAGTTATTAAAATGCAAAGTAAATGCAAAGAGAAAAAGTAAAATGCAAATTGGATTTAATTTTAGTTATAATAATTTTTCATGTACTAGCCTAAAATCACTGAAAAAAAGAAAAAATTAAATACAGATCTAATTGACAAGGCAAACATACACGAAATACTTTCTGTTAAAATCATCAGGCGAGAAAATGACGTACACAATTTTAACAAGAAGAATTAAATGAAGATTGGCATGGGGGAATGCCTTGCCTTAATCTGTGTTTCCGGACAGCTGTAGCTTGGGTGTCTTCAAGACTAGAGTGGCTTCACCGTCA